>PVJN01029891.1:0-26062 GCA_004026805.1 Lasiurus borealis
CAGTGAATGGCGGAGCGCCGCCGCCGTTTGAACTAATCACACGGGAAGAAAGGCGGGAGCGAAGTAGCTATTGGTCGGCTGGCGGGCCAATTGGAAGAGCCCTGATTTGGCGGGAGCCTTGATCACGGTCGGGGCTCCGAGCGTCTCTGCGCGAGCTCTGGGCGTCCGGCCGCCGTGGTCATGTTCGTGTCCGATTTCCGCAAAGAGTTCTACGAGGTGGTCCAGACCCAGGTGACCAGCCAGCCCTCTTCCTTGGACCCGGAAGGCCCTTGCGCGAGGGAGGGATGAGGGGAGCGGCTGTGGGAGGGCGGGAGGGGCCCGGGTTACGGGCGCCGCGCTCAGCTCTCTCTCTCTCTCTCTCTCTTTCTCTCTCTCTTCCCCCGATAGAGGGTCCTTCTCTTCGTGGCTTCGGACGTGGACGCTCTGTGCGCTTGCAAGATCCTTCAGGTGCGACTGTGAACCCTTGGGGGGTGGAGGGTGGGGCCGGGCACGAGGGCGGGAGGTGGGGATGTAGCGTCCGGAGGAGCCTCTTCTCCGGTGGGAGCTCAGGTTGGGGTAGGGGAACTGAAGCAACAACAACTGAAAGCTGGGGAGGAGGCCTCTGGAATTTTCTTCCCTGGCAGGTTGGCATTGGGTGGGTTAGAGAAGTTTTAGGCAAAAGCCAGGGAAACTAGTTAGTATTTTTTGCAACAGCCTAGGCAAAACATGGTTGCATTAGAGAGACTTGTATTGGCTTTTCAGACGTGGGGTTTGAGACGGAGAAATCTGTGACAACTGAGGACATAAGTGATGCCATAAGTAATGCTGGAAATACAGGATTCCTTAGTCTGTTATGGAAGACTGGAGGCCTGGTGCATGAAAATTCATGCACTGGAGTGTGAGTGTGGGGGGTGTCCCTCAGCCCAGCCTGCCCCCTCTCACAGTCCAGGAGCCCTCAGGGGCGGGTGGTGACCCGGTGATCAGGGGAAGGCAATGGCCCATCACACCTCTGCTGCCGCCACTGCCAGCAGCGCAAGCCTCTGGTTACCTGAGCCTCGGTGGCCCTGGGCGGGTGGGGACTCCGGAAACAGGCATGCAGAGAGGCTGGGCCTGCCGCCCCCATGGGCCTGAGGGGTCTGGGCACCGTCATCTTGTGGCTGTGGGCACTGCCATCTTTGAGGGTGGGGCACTCAATTAGCATATTCCCTACTTATTGGCCATTGTTGTCCCCTGATAATCGGGTCACCACCCGCCCCGAGGTGCCACCATCTTTGAGGGCAGGGCAGCAATTAGCATATTCCCTCCTTGTTGGTTGTGGGTGCCGCCATCTTTGCGACAGCATGAGGGTCGATTAGCATAGTTTCTCTATATCAAATAGGACCATTGCTTCAGTTTTTTATATGGTACAGTGGATGTTTACATGAGCTTTGGTTAGGCCCTTAGTTCAGGCAACTACTTCTCAGAAGAACTATAAGTAAGATCAGGTTTTCTCCCAATGTTTTCCTTTGGTAATTTTCAAAAATTTGGCAAAGTTTATAGAATAGTGTAGTTGAACACTCACATTCCCATCCCCTAGTTTTTTCCATTAATATTTTTCTAACCTTATTTTATCACGTCATTTGTTTCTCAACCCATTTATTTTTTTTAAGTGCATTTCAAGATAAATTAAAAACATTCCAAATGTGATAGGCTTTGAAAATCATCTCTCTCTAGGCCCTGTTCCAGTGTGACCACGTGCCGTACACACTGGTTCCCGTTTCTGGGTGGCAAGAACTTGAAACTGCATTTCTTGAGCATAAGGAGCAGGTATGCAAGATGTGTTTTGGACTACTTGGGCTTTTGCTCAATTGTAATGTCTAAGTATCAAACATGTTGCACAATATGAAAGGGAAAAACAAGCATTATGTCTGGGTGACATATCTTCAAGTCAACAATAAATAAAAGTCAATATGGATAGCTTCTAACTCTGAGTTTGTGTTGCAGACATTTCATGGTAAGGTGCTTGGAGTTGAGCAGTTTGTTTGAGATATGGCCTAGTTAAAATTATTAGACTACTATTCCCATTATCTCACCAAAAAAAACGTGTCCACCAGTTTCCAATTTGGAATCCGGGAACATAATTAAAACAGTGGAAGTCAGGGTTCCTCCCACCTCTGCATGGGACTATAATGAGAGCTGGGATAGCTGAGATCCCACTGCAAGGGGCTGGAGTATGGAAGAGGGTCCGTGGAGTCTGTGGCCATATACGAGACAGGCTGGCAGAGGTACATTCTCACCTGAGGCTCTTGTCATGATGGGTCAAACCTATGTTTATAAGGAAAGGATTTTCTATAGTGACTAGATGTAATGAAAACTTAGTATTTAGGTGTCCATTAAGTATGCACTACCCAAGACTTGCTAACATTTTTAACCTGTAGAATGCTATTAGCATGGAGAGGTAGATAAGCAGAGTAGAGTGATTGAGATCTGAAGAGGCCCAGTTATGCCTTTGAAGTCTTGGTCTGCTCCTCATCAACCTCACTTTTGTTTTGTTTTGTTAATCCTGACCTGAGGATATTTTTCCATTGACTTAGAGAGGGTGGAAGGGAGGGAGAGAGACAGAGAGATAGAAACATTGATGTGAGTGAGATACACAGAAGTACGTGCCCTTGACCAGAATCAAACTTGGTACCCTTCAGTCTACTAGCTGATTCTCTCTCTATTCACTGAACCAACTACTTGACTCCATGTGTATGACTCAGGCATGCTGAGCCTCCGCATGCTCCATGGTAAAGCAGGGACAATCACAGGGCCTACCTCCCAGTGTTGTTGTGTAAGTGAAATAGTATATGGAGTATAGGAAAGAACTTAGCACAGGCCAGCTGTGGGCTTATTTGGAGCCCCTTACTGCCAGGGCCTAGTAGGGTTTGATGTATCTCAGCAGAAGGACTCAGAGGCCTAGTGTGCCCTGTCAATGTACTTACTTCACAATGTCTCTTCTTTTTTCAGTTCCGTTATTTTATCCTCATCAACTGTGGAGCTAACATAGACCTCTTGGATATCCTTCAGCCTGATGATGACGCCATATTTTTTGTGTGTGACACCCATAGGCCAGTCAACGTTGTGAATGTGTACAACGATACCCAGGTAACTAGGCCTTTGGGCCTATGCATCTCCTGCGTTCTCCCATCGATCTGTCTGTTCCTTTTTATGCCAAGGACAGCATTGCACCTGGTGTCCTTAGCAAGATAAGAAGCTGGTTTTGTCCATCTTTGATGAGAAACATGGTACCTAACCCTTGGAGTTGCTCAGAATGCATTTGTGGAATGTGCAAGACCTGAAAGGTGTAGGGACCAGAACCCTGCACCAAGTCTGCCCTCAGAGCTCAGGCCTAGCTCATTATCAAGGGGCCTCAGAGACATCTGTCCTGCCCAAACCAGGGGTGGCATGAGGACCCACAAGGCGGTGGTGCAAAAGGCCACTGTTAAAATGGCTCTGCTGTGTTTACTTTTTGAACTCCTGAGCAGAACACGGAGCCTGGTGCAGAGCAGCCGCCTAACTTTTCTCTGAGGTGACCTTTCCCCACCCATGTTAACAAAGTGACGGCCTGGAATTTTCACGTGAAACCTGCCGGCCTGGAACTGCTTTTATAGGCAGAAGTTTTACTCACTTTGGGGTTGCACATCTTCGTGTTCTCTGTCAAAAGCCAAGTTGTGGGGTGTTGGTTTTGTTGGCTTGGTGTGTGGCATAAGAGGGAGCTTTTTCCAAGACTTAGTGACTGTAGATAGTTTTCAAGTTTGTTTTTTTTTTTTTTTTTGTAATTTCTGCAGACAATGTGGTGTAACCCTAGCACCTCACTTAATGGAAATGAAAATTTTAAAATGCCTGAGAAGTTTGAAATTCTCAATCCTGTGACTATGTGCAGAAAAGTTATGAGTCAACCAATTAGGAAATAAGATTCTTCAAGACTCAAACTTGTGGTGAATAGTTTTCTGACAAGAGAGGAGAGAGACTTGATGGTTCTTTGTTTTAATCTTAGATCAAACTACTCATTAAACAAGACGATGACCTTGAAGTTCCCGCCTACGATGATATCTTTAGGGACGAAGAGGAGGATGAAGAACATTCGGAAGATAAACAGGATGACGGATCAGAGCCTTCTGAGAAGCGCACACGGTTAGAAGAGGTGGGTTTGGGCCTCTCACCAGTCTTAAGGGAACCTGTCACTCCAGGAGGTCAGAGGTGAGTCTGGAGCCTGCTGGACCCAGACATAGCTGTGAGGTAGCAGGTGTAGGCATGTACAGGAGGTAACCAATCATTGTTTCTCATATCATTGTTTCTCTTCCTCTCATTTCCTCTTTCTAGAATGAAAAAAACAAACACACACATTCCTTCAAGTGTGGATTAAAAAGGATTAATTAAAATAATAGCTGATGCATGATAGGATGTAAGAAACATTAGCTCTTATTAATCTGCTGGGGAAGCCGGTATGAGGCAGCTGAGGATTATCCCAGATGACCTGGTGAGGGGGTGTTGGAAAACTGAGGTAGACAGAGTGTGCCCTGAGCAGGCGTTCTGGAAGCATCACTCTTGTCCTAATGTCTTCAGCGCTGATGGGTCAGCGGAGTCCCGGCCATCCCTTGCCTCATCTCTTCCCTTCTGCAGGAGCAGACTGTGCTCAGAGCCTAGGAATGACCCCTATTTTGGATCTGAATCTAATGGCTTCTGCCAAGTCAGAGCGTTCTCGGGCTGTGGTGATAACTTCCTGGCTCATTTGCTTACTCTTGTTTTCTTTGTATCAGGAGATAGAGGAAACCAGGAAAAGGAGGGAGCGAAGAGAATGGGAGGCCCGGAGGTGAGTGTGCACTTCACGCAGCATCTTGCTCTGCCTTTGGGTGTGTGGCATCTGTGTTTTCCCCTGGGAGCGCATGCAGTTTTCTCCATTTGAGGGTAATTTGTTTAGCACCTCTGGGCCGTTGGCTCCTCGAGTGAGCATGTGATCCCTGCATTGGAGAACGTGGCGTCCTTTTTGTAGTCCTGGTCCCAGGAGTGACAGAAGCAGGCCCAAAGGTCTCCCAGATACATCACCACGCATGATGGCCTCTGGTTCTTTTATTTTTATTGTTTTCCAGATGTAGATACTTTTATTTACAGACTTTTGCAATTGATTTAGATGCCAGTTGTGTAAAACTTACAATAGCGATAGAAATACTATGTAATACTTAATTGGCCATTCTCCTTTTTGAACTGTGTCTTATTTCAGTATCTTGCCATGACAAGGGGCAGTGAACAACCTTGTGCACATAGCAAGTTTGTCTTGCTTGTTCCTTTGAATTGTCTTGAGATAATTGCTCAGAAGTGGGGTTCTGGGTCTGTTCCGTTGCACATCTCCCATTGCCACAACGGTTTGTATTTATGTCACTCCCTTCTCAGCCTTGTGCTTATACACTCCGAGAAAGGGTCAGTAAGTGAAAACAGAGACTACCATGCCTTTATTTGCATTTCTTTGAGTACTGTAACATTTTAGTGCCTTCCCCAAATGTTTGCTGTTTCCTGTTGAAGACTCTCATTTTATGTTGCACTTTATTTTGTTACAGAAGAGACATCCTCTTTGACTATGAGCAGTATGAATATCACGGGACATCAGTGAGTATGGAGAGGTGGAATTCACCACACAGTTCTGACTCGGGGGTCCTTGTCCTGGAACATGAGGAGGAATGCGCATAGAGCCACAAAACTGGTTTGAATCTGAGCCCCATAATTTCCTACTGTATGAGCTGGGGGGGTGGTGGTGGTGGTGGTGTGGTACAGTCTCTCTGAGCCTTAAATCCTCCACTAAAGGAAGAGAACAATCTTCATTTCAGGGGCAGTTGTGAGGATTACCCTTTGTACCCAATCCACTCACACACTCTGGTCGGGCAGACTCGCTGCAGGAGTTCAGCTGGGCCCTGAGCAGCTCAGGTCTGGGCTAGCTGTGGCCTGGCCCCAGGTTATGCCCTTTCCATGAATGCGCATGGCTGCCTCTGGACTCCGGCTTCCCTCTTTCTTTCAGTCGGCCATGGTGATGTTTGACCTGGCATGGATGATGTCCAAGGATATGAATGACATGCTGTGGTATGTAGCCTCAAGTCAAGGTCACACCCGTGGCTTCCTTCTAACAGCTCTGCCCCGTGAGGGCCGGGTCTGGAGGAAGATGTCACCATGTGCACCTCCTGTGTTCCCACTGGGAGCACTGGATGCAGACCCCTTCCTGGGAATGTGCGTGGCCCTGGTTTTCTTTCTAACCGTGAGGCTGTCAGGGAGCACGTGAGCTCTCAGGTGTGGAGGGAGCATGGCCAGTGCAGAGGGTCGGGCGGTGGGGCGTGTGTGCTAAGCCTTACGGAAGGAGCATGAGATTTGAACAAGGCGGCCCGGCTAGGCATCTTGGCAACTCTGGCATGTGACCCTTCTGAGTTTGCTTTAAGCAGGAACTCTTGGTACACTGGGGTGGAAAAGTCAGAGCAGGTGGGTGGGGTTGGTCCCAGGGATGACACACCAGGTGGTATTTTATGAAGAGGTCCCTGTGAGGTGGGCGCATGCTGCGCTGAGAGATGTAGTAGTGGGTGCTCCAGAGACCTGTCTTCCACCCACAGGGCCTCTCCATCTCACTTTATGCCTAGTGCCAGCTGTTTTCAGCTATGGCTCTGGAGGGGTGTCTTGAAGGACGCTGCCTGGGACCAGCAGTTAGCATACACTTTGGGTTTTTGTCCTGCCTGCTGTGGGCCGGCTGAGTCCCCAGGGAAGTCAGTCCAGCCTAGATCTCATGATCTCATCCACAGAAGATAAGCTTGGAGAAGGAACCTTGGAAGGTTACTAAGGAGCCTAAATACTGGTAGTTTATGTGACATCATTTTACATGGGAAGGACAGGGAGCCGTGGATGTGACAAGGGCATGTCTTAGAGAGAGGTAATGTGAGGGGCTCAGCCAGATAGAGTGAGGCACCAGCACCTGAGCATGGCTGTCTGCTGCAGTCCTGCACTGGCCGGATGAGGGCGGAGAGTAGCGGGCAGGCCAGGTTACAGAGAGTGGTATCCTGCGCCCTTGTTCTCGATCTCCCTCCTTGTGTATCAAAAGTTCCTGCAGTGGTAGCACTGAACCAGGAGCCCCGAGTCTCCCCCATCACCTCTCTACCCCGAAGAGGGACTGCCTGTCTGAGGGTGGGCCTGGCTCTGGCCATGATGGCAGGACGTTCTGCCTGCCCCACCCTGTGCAAGGCCTCATTGCCCTCTCTTTTCCCAGGTGGGCCATCGTGGGACTAACAGACCAGTGGGTACAAGACAGGATCACTCAGTAAGGATGCATTCCCTCGGGCTGTTCAAGGTCGGCCTGTGCTGGGAGGATGTGCACGGCCACAGGCTCTGAGTTTGCAGTGGGGACGGGGTGGCAGCATCACTGTAGAGCCCCACTGAAGAGAGGCTGGCATTGGCTCTGAGTCCTTGTCACCGAGGAGGAAGGGCTTAGTTCAGGAACTCTGTCAGCGTAGCATGTGGCCTTGTGTGGATGTTTTGTCCACCCTGGGGGACCCCAGCAGGTGGAGCCAGAGGTGAGAGGAGAGAGCCCAGTCTCCCTGAGCTGGGTGCCGTTTTCGGCCTGTGCTGTAAAGTGTGGCCCATGCACAGCAGACACAGGGCAGCAGGAGGAGGTGAGGGCCCCAGGAGTCCTGCCAGGCAGGGTGGGTGAGGGTTGCAGGGAGGGCTGGCATGCAATGAATCATTTTTTTGCCCCTCAGTGGGCAGACTTTGGTGCTTGCCATTGGAATCAGACAAGCTGAAAGGCTGCTAAATGCAGATGCCAAGGAGGGGCAGGGTGCTGGTGCCCTCTCTCATTCCTACTCTGGTCACCATCATGTGGGGACTCCAAGGGAATCAAAGGGACCTTGGCCCCAAGACGTTAACCCTTTCCCAGGGGACCTGAGCTTGTCATCTGGCACCCCAGGCACAGCCTCCATGTACAGTTTGCAGAGGTCCCCGTGCCCCCTATTTTCTGCCTCCCCTATCTTTCTAAGTCTAGTGGGGCCGAGGGAGTGGGAGGGTCCTGAGTTTCACAGGCCCCGTGTGCACTTCCTGGATCCGTCATCTGGACCCAGCCTTCTGCTCTGCTGGTCCTCACCCCACCCCCTTCCCTGTTAGGGTAGCATAGGGTGTGCGCAGTGCTAGGCGCCATCCCTGGCCTGTGGCTCCCCCTTAGGTGAGGCCATATTATTACTGTCCTGTCCAGTGGCCCCTTTAGGTGGACCTGGACTCTGGTCTCTCCTGTGCTCAGAAGTACTTCCTGTATCTGGTCCACACCCCCTGCTGTGGATCACTGTCACCTATGGGGTCTGCCCACTTGGCTGCTGGCAGGCAGGGCTGTGGCCTTCTGTAGTGCCCATTCTCAGAAGGCCTCACTAAGTAATGGCAGGGCAGCTGATGCCCAGAGGAGAGTGCAGGGGAAGTGGGGGCCTGAGCTCCCCCTGCCAGCTCTGTCTGCTCAGCTCCCCCAGCACCTGCCGCCCCCTTTGCCATGATTGCTTTCTAAGCAGAGGTGGTGGGCTGGCCCTTGAGCCTGTGAGGGGAAGCCTGAGGGAGGGGGAAGCTGTGGCTGGCTGCACGTGAGGAGAGGAGGGAGCCCACCCAGGCCAGCAGTGCTTCCTTCCCAGGATGAAGTACGTGACCGACGTTGGCATCCTGCAGCGCCACGTGTCCCGGCACAACCACCGGGATGAGGACGAGGAGAATTCCCTCTCTGTGGACTGCATGCGCATCTCCTTTGAGTACGAGTATCCTTGTGGCTCAAGCCTTTGGGGTGCAGGCAGCACCTCTGCCCTCATATGCTTTGTTCTGTTGTGCATTGTCACCTAGCCCATGTCCCCTGTGTTTGGTGTGCTTGCTGGCCGCAGAGCTTCAGGTTGTGCAGCTGTGACTGCCATGTCCCCAGGATGGGCATCAGACAAGAGGCTTCGAGAAGAGGGGCCCCATGTGTCCCTGGGCTGAGCAGAGCACCAGGTACTAGGGACGCAGGTTCTGCCTCACCTTGTCTGCGTGGCTTTGGCTCCTAGGCACCACAGCTGTTTTAGAAGAATCTGTATGTATTTAGAGCTCATTGTAGGCCTGGTGCTAGGTGTATGCAGGTAAGGACATGAGGGACTGCCTCTGTGGTGGAGGCAGTTTAGTGACATTTTTTCAAGTCAGGAAAAAAGTTAACCAGCATGTAATTACATAGTGGGTGTTTCATAAGATCATTTGGGGGGCTGATGGAGTAGTGGAGGTTGTGAGCCCAGAGCAAGGACTGAGTTCACTTTTTAGTGTTTAAAAGGTTCCTGGACTGCTGATTCAAGGAAAGGAGACCTGACGGTGGCTTGGGTCAGACCACAGGTGAGCGTAAGGCATGATGGGGTTGCTGCTTAGGTGGCAGAATAATGGCAAGGACAGTGCCTTCCTTTCCCAGTGCTGAGTTGGCTGGGAATGAGTAAAAACATGGATTTGGACAGGTCATGTGGGAAGAGTCCATAACAAATCTAGGAAGAGGTGCTGGGTGCGGGGCAGCCGAATTCCTTCCTTCTTTATGTTTCTCTTCAAAGAGTTTGTGGATTTAGTGAGAAAGTGGGAGAGGAGGGACAGAGGTTAAGACAAGTATACAAATGACTAGAATACCAGGCAGTATACGGTATACAGTGCTGTGTGGACTCAGAAAGCAGAGAGAAGGCTGATCCCTGAGTTTAGGGATGGGTTCTGGACCAAGGTGGCCTTTGTAATGGATGGGCTGGATTTTGCCAATTCAGATAGTGCACCTCCAGGAAGAGGAAAATGTAACAAAGCAAGTGGAACAGTTTTAGTGAGTGTCAAATGAAATACTACTGTAGATAGAACTGCTTTGAGAAATAAGTGACATAAAGGATTTAGATCAGTGGTTCTCAACCTTCCTAATGCCGGGACGCTTTAATACAGTTCCTCATGTTGTGGTAACCCCAACCATAAAATTATTTTCTTTGCTTCTTCCTAACAGTAATTTTGCTACTGTTGTGAATCATAATGTAAATATCTGTGTTTTCTGATCGTCTTAGGCGACCTCTATGATGGGGTCGATGGACCCCCAAACGGGTCACAACCCACAGGCTGAGAACCGCTGATTTAGATGTTTCTATGATGATATAAATGAAACATTGATCATTGTGAAAGGCCATTTCCTCAATAGTCACGCCAGGGACCTTCTGCATTCTTTGCCCCCCAACATTCCCAAAGTCATCAACCACAGTTGCATACCGGGAGGCTTACCTGATCAAAGATTAGAAATTGAGTCCAGACATGTAACATTCAGGACCAGGGCTTGGTGGGTTGTGGGCAGAGAGGGCAGTGGCTATGGATCTTAGCCCTCGGAAAGGGCAGCAAAGAGAACACAGCCTGCCATGTGCCCAGAGGCTGGCAGGGGAGGCAGGTATGTTGGCAGAAGTAGTGGCACTTCGATGCAGGCAGGGCCAGCCTGGCATCCTGACTGAGACCCTCCAGTGAGAGGAGAGGCCTCGGAGTTGGGAATATCCTTGCACACAGCCTCACTATCGACCCCAGGAGCAGTGAGGGGCGTATTCAGGAAGAGAGGTGAGGATGGGGCCTTTGCTGAGGGAGTCCAGGCAGGGCGGGGATGGGTAGGGTGGAGGGCAGGGAGTCACGAGTTTCTCTATAACAACAGTAAGGTTCTCAGAATCCCTTCATTTCAGTTTCCCTGTCTGTCACACAGAGACAATGGTGTACACCCCCAATCTCACAAATTATGAGTTAAATTAAGCAAGAAGGTCAGAGAGCTCCAATGTACTCAGGTGTTGACTGCTTGTGCCTAATGAATGGAGCAGGCCATCTGGAGCATCAAAAGTGGGCTCTCACAGGGTAGGGGGGGGCCAGGTCACGGTGCAGCCTCCTTGACTGCAGGCCCAGCCTCCGCCTTGCGCTCTACCAGCACTGGTCCCTCCATGACAGCCTGTACAACACATGCTACACTGCAGCTAGGTTCAAGCTCTGGTCTGTGCACGGGCAGAAGCGGCTCCAAGAGTTCCTTGCAGACATGGGGTGAGTGACCCCCTTGACCTGAATCCCCCAAGAGAAAAGCCCCTCCCCTTCATTGTGACGTCCTTGGTTGTAATATTTAGCTATAATATTCCTCATTCGGAGTTCCCAAATATCATCTGAAGGACCATGCCAAGATGTCCCTTGTTTACAAACACTAGGGCCTTTGCATCAGCGTTCTCTATTTGAAGTCAGGTTGTGTATGACTAGTGCTTGCCATCTTTCCAGTCTCCCCTTGAAACAGGTGAAGCAGAAGTTTCAGTCTATGGACATGTCTTTGAAGGAGAATTTGCGGGAGCTAATTGAAGAATCTGCGAATAAATTTGGGTAAACACATGTTTTTTCTGTCCTAAGCTTTGTGAAGGTTTCAATTTTAACCACATTTCCTAAAATAATATAAAAAAACAGGAATGCACAAATGAGCATGACCTGCTGAGTCTTTCCTGAAATTTTCAATTCTCTTTGGGTTAAAAATAGGGCTTCATGAAGTGCCCAAAAGGTCCAGGATTCTTAAATCCCGGGGCTGAAGTCCACCCAGTGTGTCCCTCACTGGACACCGGAAACGCCTGGGAAGAGCCCATTGGGTCCAGACTCAGGCGAGTTCTGCCAACCAGGTTCTCCAGCACGGCCGCATCCTGGCGTGTGGGAGAGGACAATGCACAATCTGGCCTGACAGCTAGTTAATTCTGCTCCCAACCGGCTGAGCAGCTTTGGACCAGGTGTTCAGTGCCCAGGTTACAGGGCTCTACATCAGGCCTTCTAACCCCCTTCATTCTCTGACCAAAATAGCCATACTGCTGCTGGGGGCTGGAGAGGGGGGGCAGCAGCACATTTTGCTGTCCTGGCCTAGCGGAAAGAGCTCACCCACTTGACACTCCCATGTGCCCCGGGGTGACAGCCCTGTTGCTTCCTCCTGTTGCAGGATGAAGGACATGCGTGTGCAGACTTTCAGCATTCATTTTGGCTTCAAGCATAAGTTCCTGGCCAGTGACGTGGTCTTTGCTACCATGTCACTGATGGAGAGCCCCGAGAAGGACAACTCGGGGACAGATAACTTCATCCAGGCTCTGGACAGTCTCTCCAGGTAGGGGACATGGCTGTGGCCTCTAGCCCCCTCAGGCCATCTTCTGCCCTCAACCTCACACTGCCCAGGGAGGCAGGTCTCAGGGACCCAGGGGTGTGGGTGTGACTGTGGCCTGCAGAAACTGCTGACATGCAAATTAGAGTCACATACAAGTTGTGTGTACGTATGTTTTCATTTCTCTTGGGTAGATGGCTAGAAATGGACTTGTTGGGTCATATACTGCCCTCATCCCAGGATTGATGGGTCATTTTTAGACATTGTCTGCTGACTTCCTGCTATGACAAAAGAGCATTTTTCTCACCTTTGTGCTCCTTCCCCTCCTGTTTTTACAGTCTGCCACTATTTTTAGCTCTTTTGTAACTTCAACATACTTACATCTTGTTCTATCACCAGTGTCTCTTGTCTCCCTTTGTAAGAAAAGGATATCAGCATTCCTACTTTTCTCGTTCCCCCTTCCCTGCGTGCCCGCCATCCCCCATAAATCTAGGCTTTTACATTTTCAAGGTTGAGAACACTTAATCTTGAGTTAGAAAAGAGAATGTGAGTCATTTCATTTTTGGCTATAGGTTGATTTAAAAGATGAAAATCAATAAATAGTGTTACTTCACTGTGCTAGTAAAATATTTCAGAGTCAATAATGCGCAGTGAATACATTATCTTCTGGTCTAGTGCTTTGTTTTTCCTGGGGCTCTTAATTTGCCTTCTCTCACATCCAGTTTTTTCTTAGCTCTCCTTTCAGCAGGTTTTCCCCAGTCCTTTTTGTCTGTGAGAGCCTGGGGGTCTGTCTTTTCACTCCAACCCGGACCTGCGGCTCCCAGTGCCTATTGTCCGCTGCCATCGTGGATGGCCCTTAACTGTGCCCCTGCTTTGGAGCCAACATTTCTCGGCATCCTCATCTTTTGTCTGTTTTATGTTACTCCCTCATTTTGCTAGAGCACAATCTCGAGTAACTTTTAAAGAAAGAGCACAGGAGGAGTATAAATGTTCTGAGTTGCATTTCTTTTTAAATATATTTTATTGATTTTTTTACAGAGAAGAAGGGAGGCGGATAGAGAGTTAGAAACATTGATGAGAGAGAAACATCGATCAGCTGCCTCCTGCACACCTCCTACTGGGGATGTGCCTGAAACCAAGGTCCCGGAATTGAACCTGGGACCTTTCAGTCTGCAGGCTGATGCTCTATCCACTTAGCCAAACTGGTTTTGGCATGAGTTGCACTTCTGACATTATCTCTTCTACCTCCTTCTGATTGCTGGTTTAGTTCGTATAGAATTCTAGGTGGAAGGTAATTCTTGTTGAATGTGGATTCCATTGCTCCCTTGTCGTCTAGTAGCCATTGGTGCTAGTGAGAAGTCTCAGCCATTTTGGTTTCCTTCCTTCCTTCCTTCCTTCCTCCTTTCCTTCCTTTCTGTCTGCCTCCCTCCCTCCCTCCCTCCCTTGTTCCCAGCCCATCTGAAGAAGCTTACAGGATCTTTGTTTCTCAGTGTTCCAGAATTTCTTAGTGATGAGTCTAGGATGGATCTTGTTTCATGTATTATATTGGGTTCTCAGTGAGTCCTTTCAATATGAGGTTCTGTGTCTTTCAGCTTGAGAATGCTTTTGTGCTAATTTTTTTAAATTGTTGAGAGTATGTGCTATTTCTTTACTATCCCCCAACATATATATGTCAATGGTTTTATTTTCTTTCCAGACTTCCTATAATAATGCTCTAGCTCTTATTTTTATCTTATATTTCCATGGCTTGTTTTGTTATTGATGTTAAGGAAGCTTTTCTTTACCCTCTTGTCTTTGAAAGAGAATTTTTTATTTTTTGCAATTATTTTGCTTTCCACAAATATTTCCTAGTATCAAATGGTTCCTTTTTTATAGTGTGCGGTTCTTGGTTTATGAATAGTTGCCAAAATCTCTCTGAAGATACTAGAGTTCATTTTCTTTTGTTCTCCAAATTATCTCATTTTCCTCTTGGGTCGTTTTCAGGCCCCAGGTGTTTCTCAATGTCTGATGGTTCTTCACATTCAAGAGGGGGGCTGGCTCTAGAGCCCTGGGTTCTGGGCATAGCCTGCTAGCCAGAAGGCATCACCGAATCTTGAGGGATGGAAGTCAGTGTGACACTTGGGGAACCTTAACTTCTGGGTGCAGCGGCTTTGCTTCACTTCTCCATGAGGGTTCATTTTGATGTACTCAGAGGGGAACCCTCCTTTTTGTGCCAAAAGGTAAAACTCCATTTGTCAGGTCCTCCCTGCAGCCCTTGCCCAGGGCTCTCCGATCAGAGCCCTCCAGGCACCTTCCAAGGCCTGCTGGGCAGGGTCTTCCCCCGCTATTGGCTTTTAGTTTCCTGCCTTCTGATGCCACACACCTTCCTACCTCTCCTGTCCATCACTATGGGTTTATAGTGTTTGTTCCTTCCTCCCGTGAAAGGGAACTCAGGAGGGCGAGAAATCAACTGTCATCCCTACATTACCCCCTGACCCAGGAACCAAGCATTCTGTTTGACGCTGTGCTGAAGCTGTGTGTCTGCCACGTTACAGGGGTAACCTGGACAAGCTATACCACGGCCTGGAGCTCGCCAAGAAGCAGCTGCTAGCTACCCAGAAGACCATTGCCAGCTGCCTTTGCACCAACCTCGTCATCTCCCAGGGACCTTTCCTCTACTGCTCCCTCATGGAGGTCAGGCTTCCTCAGATACGGATGGGCACCGGCCACATCTGCTGGTGGCCCCTCTGAATGACTGTCTTCTCCCTGCAGGGCACCCCAGACGTCGCGCTGTTCTCCAAGCCAGCCTCCCTGAGTCTGCTCAGCAGACACCTGCTCAAGTCCTTTGTGTTTTCGGTGAGGAGGAGGGTGGGTGGGTGCCAGAGGGCAGACTTCCTGGAGCAGTGCTCAGATGGGCACTAGAAGCTGGCCTTGGGTGCCTGTGGCTATTCACCAGCTATAGGATCTGGGCACACCCTTCCCTTTTTCCGAGCTGTGTTTTCCTCAGCTGACCCCTAGGAGCTCCCAGTTCCCATAAGCTCTGATTTTGTCACTGGCCATTCTGGTCACTCAGACAAGAGGAGAGGGCCTCAGGGAGCACGTGGGACTGGGATTCATGTTCTGCTGTTGCAGATCGGGGAAAGATGAAGTTGGTTGGAGCAAACTTGCTTCCCAGCACAAGTTTGTTTTCTGGGCTTACTTTCCCTTTGCTGTGTGTGGTTCTGTTTTCCCTGTGACCTGACACCCTTCTTCGCCTTGGCATGGGGCCCCCCACCCCCCTCTGCCTCCCTCCCATAATTCAGCTGGCATTGGAATAGGGACCCTACCCTGATAATGTGAGCACTTTCCCAGCTGTAGTCAAGGAAAAGATTACCCCTCACATTTCAGCAATCAGTCTTCTAAGATGAGGGCTTACATTGGAAGCAAGTTTAGACAAATGTTGAATAGAAGGTTGAGATGACTAGTCAACTGGCCAATAAAATTACTTGAAAACAGTCAAGTAATAAAAGGAATACTAGTGACAAATTCTGAATTTCTCTAGGCTGTGTTTAAATCTCAGCCTCTTCATTTACCAGTTGTGTGATGTGAAGTCTTTTATTTGACCCAAGTCTCAGTTTCTCTATCTGTAGAATGGGGGAGGTCCATTCATTTTTCAGATGTTTATTAAGCATTCACTACTTGCTGGGCTCTGATGTCATGGGGTCTCCAATCATAAGGCTCAAGTCCCAGAACAGCCCTCACGTCTGGACAGACCAGGACAGTTGGTCACCTTGGTTGAGGGATGTGGGTGTCGTGGACATAGCAGTGAAGGAAACACTGGAGTCTCAGTGTCGAGGAAGCACACATGCTAGCGAGAAAGACAGATGAGGAATAAGTACATGTAGTATCAGGTGGTGGCACACACTGGGGAAGATGAAGCAGTATGAGGGAGAGGGCTTGATTGGGGAGGGCTTCCTGGAGGAGGTGATAACTGAAGACCTAAAGGAGGTGAGGGAGAAAACAGCTAAGGGGTAGTGGTGCATTGACCATTAGCACAGAAGAAAGCTGAAGCAGCCGATGGAGGCTTGAGCATCTCTTCTGGTGAAATGGAGCACCTGAAGGCTTTTGGGGGGTCGAGTAGTGGCTCTGTCAGATCCTGGGCACTGAATGCTGCACTTATTCTTCGACACCATGACTGGGAGTGTTTTGCCTCCACAGACAAAGAACCGGCGTTGCAAGCTGCTGCCCTTGGTGATGGCTGCCCCACTGAATGTGGAACAAGGCACAGTGACTGTGGTGGGCATCCCTCCAGAGACTGACAGCTCGGACAGAAAGAAGTGAGTCTTGTTCTACATTTCCTGGGAGCTTGGGGGATGTAAGGGGGTGCAGGGGTGTCATTAGCTCGTGAGCCCTTTGGAGTTGGGTGAGGTTTGTCTTCAAAGCCACACCAGGGAGACCCTTTCTTTGATGAGGCAAAGCTTTGATGGCTTCAATTTACGGGTGGCAGGTTACCCCCTCTCCTGTTGGACATTCATGCTGTTTCCAACTCTGTTGTTGTTATTTTAAAATATATATTTTTTAATTAGCTTTTAGAGAGAGAGGAAGGAAGAAGGGGAGGGAGAGAGAGAGAAACATTGATTGCTGCCTCCTGCACACACCCTGCAACCTTTCAGTGTATGGGATGATGCCCAACCAACTGAGCCATACCAGTTGAGGCCAACTCTGTTATTATTAACTAGAGATCAGTGCATGAAATTCATGCACGGGAGCGGGGGGAGGAGGGCCCTCAGCCCAGCCTGTGTCTTCTTGTAGTCTAGGACTCCTCATTCCTTACTGCCCGCCTGCAGTGGGGGCAGGAGAGACTTCTGCCATTGCCACTGCATTTGCCAGCTGTGACCCCGGCTTCTGGCTGAGTGGTGCTCCCCTATGGGAGTGCACTGACCACCAGGGGCAGCTCCTGCATTGAGCATCTTCCCCCTGGTGGTCAGAGTGCATCATAGCGATCAGTCCTTCTGGTTGTTCTGCTGTAATGGTCACTTAGGCTTTTAAACACACCAGTGGGTCTGAGCCAGGCTCACCTTACACTTCTGCAAAGCTTTCCTCACGTCTAAATGTATTTCTGGCCCTTCCCTGCACCTTCAGCCTCAGCACTGTGTTCTTGCCCTTCTCTTGCATCAGTGTTAGGTTTCCTCCTGGCCAGGTGTTGGCCAGTAGGCAGGGCCAAAGGGGCTCCCTGGCTCTCCCTGCTGCCCTCCATGCTGTGCACACTGGAGAACTTGGTGACTAATCTCAGGGGCTGCCTGTTGCCATCCTTAGGAATCTCTGCCTCCTAAGTGCAATCAGTGCCCGGGTCAAGTGCTCCCCAACAAATCCCATAAGGTGGTTTTGGGTGGATGCTGAGTGACAGCAGAAAGCAGGAAGCTGCCACCCAGCTTCTTGGCAGGGTAGCTTGGGTGGCCAAGGACCAATCGATATTTTGTGCCCCTCATTTTCCCCAATTAGCCTTTGTTGGCCTCTGCTGTAGAGGACAGGTCAATCATAGCTCCACTGTCGTGAGTTTTACCTCCTGTGTTTGCAAAGACCATTTAGCAGGAAATTGGGTGAGACAATGACCTTTTCCAGACAAGTGCTTCTAAATGGCCAAGCTGCTCTCCAAAGCTTCTCCGTGGGTCTCCAGTTCATGATCACACAGATTGTAGCTGGCCAGGGCTCGTGCCTAGGTTCTAGGCAACCAGCAAGCACTTCCCTCATGGTGTCATCATAGTCACCTTCATTCTTCCTCCAGTCAGTTTGTCATTGTACGTCGTATGTGTAACCATGCTTAGTGCTAGCTCTGAGTGTGCACCGTCCCTTGTGAGAGTTGCCATGGCAGTTTGAAGCACATGTCCTTCCTTTTGCCTCCACTCTGTGGTGTGCCCAAGAGCCCCTTCCCCACAGCTCACTTTGTCTGCTGCCAGCCCTTAGCTGCCACAGCCCTGAACCCTCAAGGGGTGGCCCATGCTCTATGCCAGTGGTCAGCAAACTCATTAGTCAACAGAGCCAAATATCAATAGTACAACGATTGAAATTTCTTTTGAGAGCCAAATGTTTTAAACTTAAACTTCTTCTAACACTACTTCTTCAAAATAGACTGGAAGAGCCACACTCAAGGAGCCAAAGAGCCGCAGTTTGCCGACCAGGGCTCTATGTTATCTGTTGCCCTCATATCCCAAGGCAGCAGTTTGCTGACCACCGCTCTATGCTCTCAGCAGCTCAGTACTCCTGCCCCCTGCCCTTGTTGGCCAAATTCTAGTCACATGTCAGAACCCAGCTCTGCAGCCTCCACCCAGTACTATCCTACTGTGTGTAACTGGTCTCATTTGACACCCCCATCCCAGCAGTTTTCACTGAGCTTCTGCCTCTCACCTGCTCCAGCTGCCAGCACAATGACGGGCATGAAGGAGGCTGCAGTCAGAGCCTTGGGCATGAAGCCCTGAGGGGTACAAATGGACATTCACTCCCTGAGGGCTGAGAAGGGCTCAGTTGGGTACAGATGGGAAGCGGCAATGAAAGGTGTTGCCAGCCCACTGAGTGGTGAGGCCTCAGAGGGCAGTGGCCCAGGAGGGGCATAAGTCCTGATGGGAGGAAGTGGCAGCTGGGAAGGAGTTTGGGCTGAATCTGGTGTGTGTCCAGAGACATGGGAAGGGTCTGTCCCAATGGCAGGGCCCCCAATGTGCCTGTTATGTGTCTGCAGCTTTTTTGGGCGGGCATTTGAGAAAGCAGCGGAGGGCACCAACTCCCGGACACTGCACAACTATTTTGACTTCTCAGGTAAGAATCCAATGTATTGGGGCCCAATCAAGGTCAGCACTGGCCTTGGAAGTGGGAAACTGGCATCACTAGAGATACCTTGCCAGCAGCCCTTTCATCCTGCTGGAACCAGTCCTGAGCCTGGCTTCTCTAGGCAGCTCGGGATGCTCTGGAATGTTTCAGACCCTGACAGGCTCCCAGGAGAAGAAACAGGTGTTGTCCAGGAACCCATAGGCCTGGCCCTTGCAATTACTTCACCAACAAGCTTAGAGGACTGGCCACTCACCAGAGCCTCCAGGGCCCAGCCTCACCCTTCGTGGTCTACAACCCTTCTATGGGTTGTAGAAATACCAGCGCCTAAGCTCTCAACCCCCAAGATGGCGAAGTAGGTACCCCTCCCATGACCACATCAAAATTCCAACTAAACTACAGAGCAACCATCATGGAGAACTGCCTGAAATCTAGCTGAACAGAAGTCCTGTCACTACAGATAGGAAGAAGCAGCCACATGCAGATGGTAGGAGGAGTGGAGACACAGAATGGCTGGTCCCACGCCACCTGTGGCAGTTAAAATTCAGGACTTAGATGGTATTGTGCTGGGTGAAATAAGTCTGACAAAGAAAGACAAATGCCATATGATTTCATGTATATGCAAAATCTAAAGAACAAAACAGCAGAAACACTTATAGATACAGAGAACATTTTTAACAGTTGCCAGAGGGAATGAGGGGTTTGGGGGATGGGGTGAAAAAGGTGAAGGGATTAAGAACCACAAATTGGTTGTCATAAAGTAGTCCTGGGATGTGAGTATAGCATAAAGAAAATAGTCAAGGATATTGTAATAACTATGATTTGTGCCAGATGGGTACTAGATTTATTGGGGGGATCACTTCATAAGTTACATAAATGCCTAGACAAGTGCTTCTAAGTGTATGAAAAGAAGAAGAAACAGCTGGGCTTGTGGTGACTCGAGGGCGCCACTTCCACCATTGTGCAGGCCAGCAGCTCTTGTCTGAGGCTTCAATGTGGTTTGATGATAGCTCAGGCACTGGCCCCACCTGTGTTGCACAAGCCCAGAGAATGGAAGAGCCCTGCCTACGTGGTGGCGTTAGGAGAATCATATCTGTAGGCCAGCCAGTGGCCCCTGCACTACCCTTGAACTTCTCCAGACACCAGCAAAGAACATGGCCTACATTTGGCCATATTTGCTTTTTATTTTTGCTGACAGACTTTAAAACAGATGTGTTGACACTTCACCCCTGTACTAGTCTGCCCAGGCTGCCATAACAAAGTACAGTACCACAGACTGGGGGGTTTAAACAACATAAATTTTTTTATGTATTTCTCAACTGTTCTGAAGACTAGATATCTAAGATCAAGGCATCTACAGAGTCAGTTTCTTTTGAGGTCCCTCTCCTTGGCTTGTAGATTGCTGTTTTCTCCTTATACCTCATAGTTGTCCCTTTGTGTCCCTGTCCAAATCTCTTATGGGAACACCAGTCAGATTGGATTAGGACCCACGATAACTGCCTTGTTTAATCACCTTTAAAAAGCTCCATCTCCATCTCGGATGCTGGGGGTTAGGCCTTCAACATAAGAATTCTGGAGGATATACTTCAGCCCTTAATACCCATTGCTTTTACTTATTTTTTAAATATATTTTTATTGATTTCAGAGAGGAAGGGAGAGGGAAAGAGTGAGAAACATCAGTGATGAGAAAGAAACATTGATCGGCTGCCTCCTACACATCCCCTACTGGGGATTGAGTCCGCAACCCAGGCATATGCCCTTGACTGGAATAAAAACCGGGACCCTTCAGTCCACAGGCTGGCGCTCTATCCACTGAGCCAAACCCTCCAGGGCTCACTGTTTATGATTTCTTAATGACTATGATCACTGTCTTCATTCCAGTTGCCTCAGTGCCTAGAACTGGTTTCTTCATACGGGGCCCACTCAGGCTGTGGCTCAGCTGGGTGGGTTCACCTCCAGCAGCAGCCCCCTAACTGCTGTTTCATGTCTGAGAGGTGGGAAACATTGGTGCTGGCTGACCTGCAGGATGCCCTAGCTGCACCTGGGGAGGGTTTGTGGGCCAGGAGCAGCTTGGCTTCCCCTGTGGGTGGAGATCATGGGCAGCCCTGGCCAGTCTGCCTGCGTGAGCTGAGCTGCAGGACCAGGCTGGGACAGTTTGCCCTCTAATGAGGGCCTGTGTGTGTGTCTGAGCCTGATGGCCCCCCAGAAGTAAAGGCAATTTGCATTGTGTTCCCCTTCTACAAAAAAGGGTACTTAAGCTGAGGGACCAGCCAGAAGGCTGGCTTCAGGGCCTCACAACCCACTGTGGGGCAGCACTCTGTCCAGCAGGGTGGGAGGCCTATCTGTGCCCAGGACCACGGTGTTAAAAGTCATCACAGCCCCGTGTCCCCTCTGCTGCCTGTCAGTGCTGTTCCCCTGGCTGCCTGGAGGGTCCTACCCACAGACCGTAACAGGTCACATGGAGGTTTCTGAGGATTAAATGCAGTGGGATGGGGAAGTATAATTTCTTTGTCCCGAAGATTCCAGACCATCGGGGAGCCAAGTCCATTTTGGAATGTACTGGCGAGTTCCAGCCCTGGATGGTTGGAAAGCAGTTAATGTGCTGTGGCTTGTTTTTCTCAGTTCTCCCTCCCGTCCCTACTCCTCCCGTCTCCCAAGATGTTTTTCTTTCATTACTGCAGTAATTGAACTGAAAGCGGAGGATCGGAGCAAGTTTCTGGACGCGCTTGTTTCCCTCCTGTCCTGAGGGTGAGTGTGGGGGCAGGGTGGGGGGCCCTGCCACAAAGCCAGTGCTGCTACAGGCCCCACCCAATTCCTGCTGTGGTTTCCCTGCTCTTTTCCTCCTCATTCGGGGCTTCTACTTGGGTTTCAGACCATAGTGGGGCTCCTGAGGAGATCTGAGGCCAATACATTTTTCCCACGAATGTGTGTCTTTGTTTTGGCGGCAGGGCCCACAATAGGGCATTTTGGGGAGCTAATTGCCTTAAGTTCCTGAGACCCCTTCCGAAACAGCCAGCATTTGCCCTCTTCCCAACCATACTGTGGGTTGAGTAACAGCCAGGGACACGCAGGCCACCTGGAGCTTAGTTGCCCCTTCAGCCTGGCTTCAGGCCCTGGGCTGGAGCCCACAAGGGCCTCTATTCAGGCTCTTGTGTGCTTTTGAGAAAGCAAAGCTGTTGTCAGCCACTCAGCTGAGAATTATGAAATGGTGGCTGCACCAGCATGTGGCTGTAACTGACGGGCTCCTCAGGAAACGGCCACAGCTGACCAGGTCAGGGGCTGCTCTGTGTCTCAGTACAGGACCCCCAATACAGTGGATGCCCACACCTAGTCCTGCATCTCCCTGCTGTGGCAGATGGGCCTGTCAAGGCTCTGACATAGGAAGGGGTCCTCATGCCGGGCCAGGGCCCCCATTTCCCCTTTCATGATAAGTGGAAACTAAGAGCAGTTGATCCAATCAAAGGTTACAAGTACGGCTCCCAGGCAGTGAGGCTGGCATTTGAGGCAGTCGCTCTCCTGCAGTCTGTTCAGTGATGTGTCCTTCTACAAAGACAGGGTGCAAGGTGGCTCAGCCAGGAAGGGTGAGGAGCGGTGTGCTGGGGATGGCAGTGAGACACTCCAGGCAAGGGGAGGGTCACCATGGGGTTGAGGCTGGATGAGCCACTGGGTAAGATCTGCAAGTAAGAAGGTGTTGGGGGTCCATAAGGCCTTCAGGGGTTCTTGAGCAGATAACAGCCTGGACCTGGGCAAGGGGTACAGTCAGGAGGGCAGGGTCAGGCACCTTGGTAGTTCTGGGGTAGCCCTCACCCCATGAGTGGTGGGAGCTACTCAGAAGCAGCAGCCTGGCATGTCAGAGGGAAGGCCCAGCAATATATTATTTACTTTGGGGGAGACATAAAAATTGTCTGAAATTTCTTTTTTTCTTTTTCAGAGTTGGATATCTTCAGAAATGACCTCCTCCTCCTTATTTATATTAATAAGCTTTTTACTTAGATTATAAGTTATGGATATAGTTTTAAATGCAGGGACGGTGATTTTTAATGGAATAAAACGCTTATTTTAGGTTCGGTATGCCAACCTTTGCTCCAGTCATAGGGCAAGCACTTAGTTGTGCCCTGAGCCTTCTGTGGATTCATAGGAGCCTTGATCATGTGCCCTGGACACCCTCAGGCCCTACAGGAAATCAGTACAGGTGGGGGTATGGGAATAGCAATGGGCAGAGGCCGAGCACCTGGGTGTCTATATAGCACTGCGCCATTCACTGCCCAGCAATGCCAGCCAGAACCTGGTTGTGTCCACTCCCCCACCACTTCCTCTTGGCCTTGGCAACATCTCAAGTTCACCCTCTTGATCATGTCCCACCCTACCCTATCAGCCACCCTACTCCATCCCCAGGACTGTCATCTCACACTTCCAGCACCTATGTGTCCATGCACCACCAACCTCACAGGCACACAGTGAGGCCCAAACCAGGAAGGGCAGCTGATCGAGACATGATGCCCCCAAGGTCAGCTTCACCTGCGTCTTTGTCACAGAAGATCCGAGCTGAACGGGACCTTGGTGACCTAAGTCTTCAGAATTGAGAGTTCTTCAGGAGCCATGGGATACACTGGTCTCACTCTCCTGGATGTCTCTGGAGCATGATCTGGAGCGAGGGTGCTCCCTGCTCCCCTCTATTCCTGCTCTTTGGGAGGTCTGTCAGATACCTCACCTGTTTTAGGGGAGGAGAGAGTTCATACAAGTGGCTGAGCTTGTCTGTGGTTACCCCCTGGAGTTTGGGTGCCAGGGAAGCAAGCAGGCTGGAGAGACATGGCCACCTGAGTGCAGCACCTGAGGCCGTGGGCAAGGGGAGGCAGAGTAATTTGAGCAGGCTATAAATTGATAAAGGGGAAAGTTTAGAGAGCGGCCTGAAATTGAGGATGTGGGTGGGTGTGGCCAAGACTCAAAGCAGCCCTTGGGAAAGGATAGTGGGTGGGCACAGTGAGGGCCAGCTTCTCTCTCCTGACCTCTGGCTGTGGACTTTGCACCCTGCTCTTGGCATGGGTCAGGTGGCAACAGCCTGGCTTTCCAGGGCTTGCCCTCAAGCTCCCCACCCTGGCTGTTTGCAAAAGCTGTCTGTGCAGCTGCCTTCAGAACCCCAGCTGAGACCTGGAAGAGCTGGAGAGCTAAGGGTTTATGTGGGTGCAGACTGCTCTTGGCCAGACACCCTGTAGCCAGCGTTAGCTGGCCCCAGCAGCCAGGAGCTGTTTTTGGTCCCTGCTGCTAGGCCATGGCAGGCTGCTGAGGTCCTTTGTACCGTGGGGCCCATCCTGCTGCAGCCATTGTTGGGAGCTCAGGTCACCAGATGTTTCAGCCTCCCAGGAAGTCCCATCACTGGCTCTGCTGTGGCCATCCTGAGCCCATGTTCTCAGGTTCTCCCTATCCACTGCCCCCCACTTCCTGACCAAGCCTGGGGCAGGGGGCGCTCCTTGCTATTAGACGTGACACTGGCATTTCTGGACAGGGCCCCTGAGGCCGGGGTTGGGGCAGATATCAAACCTTCCTGCTGGCCAGGCTTAGAACACCTCCTTTGCTTCTGTCCACTGCTCTTTCCTGCCCTAGTCTGGCAGAAGGTAAAAATACATTCATTTCAAGTGCCTGGAACAGGGCTGGAAGCAACGAGCTTTCAGTTGCTGTAATAGCCCTGGTTTGCTCTGCTCTGCGATCTACCCCCACCACCTTCAGGTGCCTGACCAGGGACAGCATATCTTTCAGGGGTCCCACCCACAGGAGGAGGGTCATACAGGGGGCTCCCATCAGGTGCTGATGGCACCAGTCTAGGATGGTCATCAGGTTGGGCAAGTGGAACAAAACTGGCCGGAGAGCCATGATGGGCTGGAGCTGAGCCTGGCACTCTCCAGGCAACTGGCCATGGGGCTTCCTCCCATGGCAACAAGCTTGTCCACCTGCAGCTAGCTCTGCCGGAGCCCACCCAGCACACATCCTGGATTCTCCCGTTCCCACTGCACCCAGCTGACAGGCCAGTTAGTGCATAGATGTCTGTGGCCATTTAATGTGACCCAGAGAGAGGTGAGCCTTGAGAGGGCGGATGGAAAACATCGACCCTGTGGAGCCCAGCCTCTTCTGAACAAAGCCAGTAGCAGCCTGGCAGCCCACCCTCCCCACTTCCTGCATCTCAAGCCCACCACTCGCTGGCTTGAGGGAGGACGTGTCCATCCCCCACCTCCCCAGGTCCCATGGCTCAGGGAAGCTCTTCTGACTACAGGTCTTCCTGGGTTGCGGTGAGCTTTGGCTGTTTCTTCCCCAGCAAGAAGGTGGTCGTGTGGCAGAGGACGAAGGAAAGCTGTGGGTGGGAGCTTACGGGCGGGAGCTAGCTCTCGAAGGTCCCCACCGGAGCCTTTCAGGGAGGAGTCCACGTGTGGGTGGAGGAATGGGGGCCGCTGGGCACAGGTGGTAACAGCACAGACAACAGAACACAGGTGGGAGGATTTTCAAACCATTTACTAAACAAATTCCTACCCTCCCAAACGGTGGAGGAGGACAGCACCCAGCCCCACACTCAGGGTCTTGGCCTGAGGAGCTGCTGGGTTGAGGAAGGGAGGGGGGTCCAGATCAAGTCTCTTGGGCCCCCTGGGCTCAGGGACCGCTGACAGGGTAAAGGCCAGCTGTACACATCCTTCATGCAACCCAGGCTGGGAGCTCCGGGCCCTCAGTCTGCCCCTCTGGAATCAGCAGAAACCTCTGGAAAATACAGTGGCACCCAAGACCACCAGGGACGGGGAGAGAAGTGGCATCTTTGGTCCAGCGCCCACACAACCAAGGAATCTGCGCCCCACCCATGTCGGAGCCAACAATGACCCCAGAAAAAACAACCGCCCAAGTGCGTGTCGCCTGTTCAGGGCAGGGCACCGCCCAGGACTCGGCGAGTAGCGGTCGGAGTGGACGGGCTGCGGACCTCCATGGCCAGTACTCCAGCTTGTGAGCGTGGCTGACCCGCGGGGCCCCGCCGTGCCTGGCGCCCTCAGACGTAGTTTTTCTTGTCGTAGTCACCGCCCGCCACGGGCCGTCGCGGTGCCGAATACTTGACGGGGAAGCTGAGGTCCGGGCGGCTCGTGCAGATCCAGGCGCCGCAGCACACGAGGCCGCCGCCGCACATGAGCAGCGCTGAGGCGG
>PVJN01029892.1:0-26423 GCA_004026805.1 Lasiurus borealis
GCAAGTATGTTTTTAGGATACTTTGGAATAGAATTGCTAAATATTCTTCACATTTAAATTTCTGGAGATTATTGGAGATCCCTGAAGCCACAGAATTATCTGGAGCCATACTGAACTTTTGTTCGCCAAACACTGTAAGTACATTTTACAAAATGTAAATTCCGTAACAACTGGAGCTTTGATGCCCCAGAAGATACTACCAAAGCCTAGAATATACTCAGCATCTCAGCATACATTGAATAAATGAAAACAAGTAGGCCAGTCACAGGCATATTCCTGTCAGAATGTAGTTCCCATGGATTTTAGAAAACAAAATATTAATGAAGTTCCTCATCTAGAGGTTTCTGAATTCTCTGGGCTCCTAAATTTCCATCCCTTCTCCAACTTACCACATTGACTTCATCCAAATACCCATGACCTAGACAAGCCCCTTGAAGACTCAAAGCACTTGCCAATCCCTAGAGAATTTAAGAGATCCTTGAATTTAGAATAGTTTTTTTAATAGAGATGGCCAGAGGTAAGATTCCACTGTACCAAAGAGTGAGATGATTTGAAGCCAACTTGAATTAGTTTCCTGAAAAGTGAATACTGAACCATGGAAGGTTATCTGTTCACTGATAACTTTCTTTAGCCTGACTTGAATGGGAGAGCAAAAGGTCCAAGTCCACTAGGATAGGTTCTTATACAAGGACCTGTATAATATATAATCATGACAAGAAAGGCACCCAATAATCAGCCTGCAATTGGGCAACAAACACTGTATGTCAAACTTTCAGCCAGGCCTTGAGACACATTCACAGTTCCCAGGGGCAAGGTTCAGCATTAGAAATATAGGCAAAAAACAGCCCTGCCAAGTTTGGCTCAGTGGATAGAGTGTTGGTCAGCCTGAGGACTGAAGGGTTCAGGATTCAATTCTAGTAAGGGCACGTACCTCAGCTGCAGGATCAATCCCTTGCCCTGGTTGGGGCATGTGCAGGATATAGCCAGTATTTGTTTCTCTCCCCCTCTTCCACTCTCCAAACATCAATGGAAAAATATCCTCAGGTGAGGATTAACAAAACAAAATATAGGCAAAAAATATTAACAGCAATTTTGTATAAAAGTCCAAGGAAAAGAGTAGGATATTTTGAGGGACCATGGATGATTCTGATACTACATTAAGGATTTCAGAGAACTACATGGGGTAGAGAATTTAGTTAAGCCCTATGGTGACAGCCTTATTAAGCCAAATAGAGCCTGTTAGTTTTTTTTTTATTATAGAACCAGCTAAAGTTATAGAATTTAGCTGCTTGATGTTAATATAATTTTTGTTTTAAAAGACTGATTTCCTCCCCTTGGCATCCATGGGTCTTGGCACAATACCTGATCCAGGGAATATCAAAATTGAGTTTCCTTTAGTTAACCACTCTATACTATCTAATTCTTAAGTTAGACCAAAGCAGGGAAGAAAGCTTCTCAAAGGAGCTGACTGGAAGGATTTCACTCCCACTCCTGGGGACAGACATTTTTAGTTATCATAATTTTGGGAAGGAGCGCTATTGGCATCTGAGTAGAGGCTAGGGATACTGCTCAACACCCTACAATGCACAAGGAGGCTCACACAAAAAAGAACTGTACAGTCCAAAATGTCAACAGCACCAAGAGCGAGAGACCCTGCACCTAGCCTAACTGCAGTAGTAAGGAAATCCTTCAGTTCAAGATGGAGCTCTGCTGCTCCTAAAACACCATCAAAGGCGGCTAGAAATTAGAGGAAAGGTTTTGTTCAGAGTGCACTGGACAGAGAATTCATTAGAAGAAAATACAACTCATGCTAAAGGAACCAAGGGGAAAAAAGTGACAGGGCTCAAATGAAGGGAGAATACACTATCTATGGGAAATCCTCAGTGTGGGAAGAAAAAAAATACACAGGGAAAAATCTGGAAGGTTCCCACCAAATGTGAAATTGGCCCAGTCAATGCCATTTATTATACATGTTGAACAGCCTCTGATACACAAAGGCTCCCGTATGAGGGTGTGTGTTTCTCCGTTTTCTTTTTTTTGCATCAAACAGGTTCTTCCAAGAGCCTGCTCACAAGGAAGACAAAAACAGTGTAATTCTCAATAAAATAAAACAAACAAGAATAGCTTAACAGTCTACATATGAAAAACAAAAGGTTAAAAAAACTCAACAGACAAAATCCACACCAAACACTCATCCCATTTAATTTCCTATTTCATGCACTGAGGAAACCAAGAATATCAAGCCCCAAGGCAATGCTCTGAGGTTCTAGTTCAGGCTCCCTCTATGTGACAGATTCATGCACACACATCCGCACATACTACTGACCCAGGCAAAAGTACACATGCATGCACAGGTGGCCAGAGAACCACAGTGGAGGATGGGGAGTGGCTGGTCAAAGATACGGTATCAACTAGAAACTGGGGGCTCAGAGAACCTTTCTGTGACAGGCCAAGCAAGACCCAAAATTAAAACAAAGGCAGAACACAGGATAAATGTAGGATGCTCAGAGAAGCCTGGATGAAGAGGGAAAGATGCAGGGGAAGTTTTGGGAAAGTAGCCTCAGAAGAGGTTTTTCTTTATTGGGAACAGATGGCAGAGGGCCTGTGACGTGGGTGATACACTGAGGCTAAAGGAACATGCCACAGCATTACCTCTGCCTCCTGTGCTTTCTCTCAAGGTCGAGGGAAACCATAAACACCCACCCTCTAGTCCTCCCCGTTGCCAGATAAGGACTTTCCCAAGTACTTCTCCCCCGACCAAAAATGACCCCGCCCACACTCAAAGTTAAGCCCAGCAAAGGGCCAAGCATAGAAAGCCTCAGTAACTCTTCTTGGTGGAACCAAAGCCAGAGAAGCCCATCACAGCTGCCATTTCATCATCCTCCTCAAATGTCAAGTCCTCCTCAGCCCTTCTTTTCTTCTCCTTCTGTTTCTCTTTCTTGTAGGCTTTGGCCTTTTCCTCCTGGAGGGGTGAGGGGGAAACCACTCAGTATCAGTTCAGGCTCCTGAGCCAAACATTGTTGAAATAGACAGATAAGCTTCAAGATTCCTTTCTATTTTTAGAAGAAAATAGTTAAAGACAAAATTTCAAAAGCAGAGGAAAAACCACAGTAAAGAGTATAAAGAAAAAGAGTTTTAGCCTGTAACGACCGAACAGCAGGCTGTGTGGAGTGACCAAGCCAGCAGGTGTGTTAGTGAGAGACGACTAAGTGACTGAATAGCAGGCTGCATGAAGTGACCAGGCCAGAAGAGGGGGTAGTTAGGGGCAAGCAGGCCAGCAGGGGAAGGGCAGTTGGTGTCAACCAGGCCAACATGGGGTTTAATGAGGGGTGACCAGGCCAGAAGGGGGCAGTTAGGGGTGATCAGGCAGGTGAGCAGTTAGGAGCCAGTGGTCCCAGATTGTGAAAGGGATATCGGACAAGTCCTGGATTGGAGAGGATGCAGGCTGGGCTGAGGGGACCCTCCCCACCACCACCACTGTGCATGAATTCCATGCACCAGGCCTCTAGCAGTTACAAAAGCAAAACTATTTAATAGCAAGTAACATTCTGAGGAATGCAGTACATGCCAGGAACTAGTCTAAGTGCTTTAAGTGTATTATATATTAAGATATCTAATAGGAGGAAATTGAAGCAGTTTATATAACTTGCCCAAGAGACACAGTAAGTGGAGAAAAGAGAATTCTGATCTACACAGCCTAGTTCCACTAGCCTCTTGCGGGAGGCAATCAATTGATGTTTCTTTCTCCCCCCTTTCTCTTTAGAATCAATTAAAGAGAGACAGAGAAAATCAGCCTCCCCATGATTCCTAACATACTATTCAAAGCTGGGGGAAGGAAGATGGAAAGACAGGAGAGCCTTACTTCTTCTCTGAGCTCCTTCATCCTTTCTTCAAAATCATAATCCTTTTGTTTCTCTTCCATCTTCTTCTTATTGACTTCAAAACGTTTCTTCACCTGATCCAAGGTGGAACGTTCCACACGCATAGACATTCCCAGGTTTCGCTGATCTGGGTGGGGTCAAAAGTGAAGAAGGTAAGGTAATAACAACATCCTCAGTCCTTCACGTCTTTTCCTGATAATATTTTTTCCTTTGAGAAATTTTTGAAGAGTTTATTTGGGCCAACTTGACAACATATGCCAGGGAGCAAGATCTCCCATGCTTCCTTGCTGATGTTTTTTTAATATCTTCTCATAAAACACACTGCAAAAATAATTATAGCTAAAACAAAAACAAAACTTCCTTGGCTTTACTTGATTCCAGAAGCTGCTGCCCCAGATTAATGGGATGCAAATGGCTTTAAACTTCTGTTATTGAGCAGATTCATGTCAGTGGGGACACCTTAACCAAGAAAATCATGGTTTGGGCTTGTCGAGAGCCTAGAACAGTGTCTCACTTCACTGTTCCAGAAACATTAAATAATGAAGTAACAGATAACTTGTGCTGAAGCCGAGGCATTGAAGAAAAGACCCAACAGAAACCAACCTTACCCCATCCCCGACACCAAAGCGTGATTCCAGCCCCAATCACAAACCAACTGCTAGCCTTACGTTTCTTTCCATTAATGTGATCCAGGAAGTTGATGGAGTCCTTCACAACACAGTCACAGACATTACAGTAATATCTAGCAAACAGAAAAAAACAGCATGAGTCAAATCTGTTTGTAAGGATTGTACTGTTTTCAACCAAGAAAATAATATTTTTAAGTAAAAAGTCTTTTTAGAAGGAGGCACTTCTCATTTCAATAAAGCCTTAGCTTTTGTAAAATTGTGGTAACCTCCAAGCTAGCCCTACAATGATCCCCACCTTCCTAATATTTCTAAACTGTGTAGTACCCCCCAATTTATACCAGGGCTGGTCTGTGTAACCAACAGAATATATGAAAAGTGATGCTGCCCTGGCCTGTGTGGCCCAGATGGTTGAGTGTCATCCCAGGCACCGAAAGGTCAACATTTCAATACCAGTTAGAGCACATACCCATGTTTCAGGTTCCAATCCTGGTCAAGGTATAGGAGGCAACTGATCAATGTTTCTCTCTTTCTCTCTCTCAAATCAATAAAGGCTTTTTTTTTAAGTGATGCAGCCCTGGCCAGTTGGCTCAGTGGATGAAGTGTCACCCCTCAGACAGAAGGGTCTCAAGTTAGATTCTTAGTCAAGGCATGTCCCTCGGTTTCATTTCCATCCCCAGCCACAGTCCCTGGTCCAGGCACGTGGGGAGGGCAGCCAATCAGTGTGTCTCTCACCTTCATGTCACTCTCTTTCCCTATCCTCTCTCTAAAAAAAAAAAAAAAAGAAAAAGAAATCAGTAAAATATATATATGTATACATATACATATACATATACATATATATATATATATCCTCAGTTGAGGATTGAAAAAAAAATTTTTTTTGAGTGATGCTATTTCACTTCAAACATTAAGTTATAAAAATAATTTCAAAGCATGGCTTCTATCTTAGTCTGTCCATGTGGATCACTTGCTCTGGGGAAGCCATTTACTTTGTTGTGAGAAGGACTATGGAGAGGCCCATGGAACGAAGAACTGAGGCTGCCAAACGACAGCCACGTGGCAGAGGCTGGAAGTAGATGCTTCGGCTCCACTTATATCCTGGATGAACACAGACGCATCACACACCTTAACTCACCTTTGTGAGAGACCCTGAGCCAGAACCACCTAAATAAGTCTTTCTCAGATTCTTACCTACAGAAATTGCGAGCTATTTGTGTCTTATGCTGCAACAAATTAAATCTGGGGTTGTTAATTTACATAGTAATAGATTACTAATACAGAGAGGAATGACAACAGTAACTCAGAGAAGTGTCACTCTGCTGTGTTGCCCTCCTGCTGGAAAACCTAACTGGACAAAAGAATGAGCAGAAGAAATGAAGAATTCTTGTGGGACAACTCTTCCTATAGGTTACCGTCTTAGTCTGGGAAGGAAGTGCACAACCAGATAATCTATATTACCACCTTTACAGCCAGTCAGGAACCTCAACCCCTTTTATAGCTCCTAGCTTCCATTCTAGTTCCACCTAATTTCGCCTTTAAAAATCAGTACTTTTCTTCCAGCATGAGAATAAATTATCCCTTTTAAGATGTTACGTAGGTATAGTGTCAATATAAAAAAGCCTACAGAGTGACCCCTCCAAGAGATATTATAATGTTAACTTGAGATCTTGGGAGACAAAGAAAAATGAACCTAAGGATGAAATTACAGGCAACAAGATTATTATCCTCACCCAGAAATCCTCCTCAACACTTCCTAAAACCAACATAGTCTATTAGACCTACCCCTGACCACAGTGAAAGATGAAAAGCCACTCACCCTCCCATCTCAGACTGTGGGGTGGTCTTGGTAATGACAATGGTTTTCCCAAGCTTGGATTCCAGATCCACCTTGTAGTCCCTATGCCGGAGAAGCTCCCGCTTGACTGGCTGCACTGGTTTTCCTGAAATATAATGGGGAAGTAAGTCCCTTTAATATCGCAGTTCTTTAACCAGTGAAACTCAAAATCCAGGTTTACTCTCATTTCTTTTTTGAAACTTGAAGCAAGTGGCACAGCAGGTACTTTAGCAGTAGATAGGGAGAGAGTGAACAGGAAAAAAGCAATCCTTAACTCACTATAGTATTTCTTCACTTGATAGCCAACAAGTCAAAAAGCAATGTTTTCTACTCATTGGTTAACGAAATTGAAGGAAGAAGCTCTGAATTTTCACAAAAAGCAACCTTTTTAAAAAAGAGCAAGGATACTCAATAATGTTTTCAGATATCCCAAGCATAATACAGAATGGAATCTCCCATGAGCTGGGGAAATTTTTACATTTAGAAATTTAACATTTAGAAATTACTTGTTATGTGCCAAACACTATTATTATATAAGCTACATAAAAACTAAAGGTGGTGTGGAGGTAAAGTGAAAAAAGAACATACAGGTTTGAAAACAGATGAGAAAAATAAAATATTTCTTTTTGTACAGTGCAATCTCTATTCTAGGAGAGGCGCACGAATTCCCTGACATTGTACAAGGCACAGAAAACAGCCCTGTTAAGCACTATCAGAAACAATCAAACCTTCCCAGTCTAGTACCCTTACTCTTCTCAGACTACAGGAAAAGGTTTGATTGGGTGAGGAATGTTCTTCTCCCTCTTAAGTGATTTCAACAGAAAGAGAGGGACTTCAATAACAGCAATGCATAGCAGCAAAATACTCCTCTTGACTTCTCTGTCACTCTTTTCAGAAAAGTACTAACATGAGCCAAGCAAAGGGAGGGCAAAAGGCACAGGACAACAGAGCTGGAAAGCACCTCAAAATCACTTCAGTCCATCTCCTTGTTCATTTTACATATTAAAAAAAGAAGAAGAAAAACGAATTGTGGACCAGGAAGGGCAGGACTCTTACACAGGTAAGAGGGAAGTGCATTGCGACTCCCCACCGGCTCTCCAAGCCACTGCCACGCCTCTACGATACCCTTAGCCCTTGATGGAGCAGGCACCCACCATCCTTCTTTTCTCTCTCTTCCGTGAGCCTCTTCTCAGCGAGCTTCTCATATTCATCTTTGTCCCACTTGCGGCGAAAGTCCAAGTTTTTTGTCTGCGGAGATAAAAAGCCCTCAGAATTCGTGGCTAATCGTGTCGGACTCCAAGAGAAACCAAGTCATCACCGGCAGGGCGGCCCCGGGACCTGTACAGAGCGAAGGCTCCCCGGAACGCACCGGGAGGCTGAAGTGGCCTCAGGACCCCAACCCGAGAGACCTCCGCGATTCCACTCTGTGCCAGGGCCTACGGGGCCACGAAATCGCAGGGAGGTATCGGGACGCCAGTCCGGTGCAGTATATTCCGCGCTGAGAAACCACCTCACACCTTCCACCCGCTGCAAGCCTCCTTCTACACACACAACACCTACCCCACTGCTGGACGCCATCTTCACCGCGAAGTGAATGAGATGTCGGAAAATGTCGTAAAAAGCGGCCTTAGTCCGTAAAGCGAGCTTGTCCTCCAATAAGCTAAGCGTTCTACCGTTGTAAACGAGCTGAAGACTGGAGGGCTCCTAAAACAGACTTGTAAACCCCGCCCCCGCGTCAATAAAGTGACGCATGCGCAGGGAGAACGTGAAGCAACACGGAAGTAAGGGCACCTGCAAATTTTTTTTTTTTCTCCGACCTTTGGAAAGAACCCCGAAAGTTCAGCTCATCTGTTTTACAAACGAGGAACCTGAGGATCAGTGCCCTCTAGTCTCATTAACTTGCGGACATTACCAAGAGTTTCTAAACCTCTAAGGCAGAAGCGTTGTTAAGGGCTTCGGATGCCCTATTTACGTACTAAAGATACACCGCTCCCTCCCCAACACCGAAGTGTTTGCAAAGGCTGCACCTTCCCAGTGCACACATGTGCTTTCTGTACTTTTGTCTCATCTTGAAGCAATGCTATCACTCTATTTAACTCACTTTCCCTCAGCTGAGGATGATAGCCAACCTGTGGTCACAATTAAATCAAGGTAATTATACTTGGGAAGGTCAGTTATCAACAACACTCTAGGGTGAAGAACTCTGGCAGATGGCTCACTATTGATTTAGGGAAATGAGTGCTCCAAGTTGGGGGTTCGGAGAACTATGGCTGCTTCCTTCACTGAATACAGAGCATCACCCCCAGGGAGATTACTCCTTGCTCTAGATTTAGAATTTGCTTCCTAGCCAATTTTGCTCAGTGAATAGATCATCAGCCTTCAGATTGAAGGGCCCTAGGTTCAATTCCTATCAAGGGCTCAAGCCCTGCCCGCCCTGGTCTGAGAGCATATGTAAGGCAACCAATTGATGTGCCTCTCTTATATCCATGTTTCTCTCTCTGTCTCTCCCCTTCTCCTCCACTCTCTCTAAAATTCAATGGAAATATCCTCATGTGAGGGTTAACAATAACAAAAAAAGATTTAGAATTCTTAGTGTACAAGCATTTTCTATATCCTATGCAAAACAATCCCTTGATAACAAACTACCCAAAATACTACATTAAATATTTTATTTAATATATTAATCTAACCACTTCTAAAACAGCCACCTCCATGGCAGGACATGAAACAGAGCACAAGAAATGGTCTCCAAAACCTCAAAAGATCAAATCTCCATCTTGTTAGGTCATCTATTAAGTTCAATATTCAAAATTATTAAACAGACAGCCTCACCCTACTATTATTAACAGATGGGCTAGAGACATACCACATCAATATTGGCATTGCTACGCCCTTGTGATAGCATATCTGTCCTCAAAGTAGACAGCAGCCATTTGCCCCACATCATTGTCCCCACAAAATTGGACAGGCCAATAGCAGGTTGTGAACAAATTTCCCAGAATCTGATTCAGAAACCACAGTGGAAGGCTAAGTATCTGCCTTCTGATCTCAATGGTTCAGAATCCTCTCAGCCGGAGGTGACTTTCCCAGAGCCTTGCTCCCAGCAAGCACCTTAGCACCTCTTGGCAGCATTCCAATGGTACGTGAAATCTGTCATCTGTCTCTGCAGTTAGAGAATGTCTTTTTCATACACTAGCCATCTGCATCCATGCAGAATGGCTGCTCACAATAGCCCAGGAATCCTCAGGGCTTTCTACAGTTCTGTACCCAGGAAGGATGGAGGAGGCAGAGGCACTTGTCACCCATCCTGGCCAGCTGTTGTGAAGCCCATCAGGAATTCAGTCCTAGATGAAACATTTTCTACAAAGAGCAGCAGATGACAAGCAGGAAAGAATCAAGACTCCAATAGTCGCTTCTGAATTTCAGCAACAATATTTTCCCGTTTAATGGCCACCTGGAACACAAGAGAACCCTCATGTGACAAACTAGAGAGTGATATAGCTCCTTAGCCATTGATTTTCCAGATTCATTTTACTCTATATCACCCCCACTACTTATGCAACCAGTAGGGAATAGCGTGGACTTTAAGCTGACCTAGAGAATGTATGTCCTCAAAACTAAAGGGATTCAAATGTCTGATCTATGTCTATGTTGTTAATTAGTCTCAAAATACCCACTGAAATTTCACCTGTCCTTCTGCTTATCCAGCCAGTATCATGGGCTACAACGGTTGCCTAGGATGGGCCTTCATTCATCTCTAGCACTATTAATTCTGAAGATATTTCCTCAGCTAGAAACATATTTCTTAAAGAATCTTAGAAAGGTAGAAACACGTGGTCCCTTCTATATTTGCCTGCCCCACTCACCTCCTCCCTGCTGGCCACTGAACGGAGCTTGATGACCCCTTCCTTCAGCTCTTGCTCACCAATAATGACTACCAGTGGAATGCCCGTGTCCTCACAGTAGTGCAGTTGCGTTAGTAATTTAGGGTTGTTCTTATACAGCAGCTCTGCCTGAAAAGGATCAAGGTAAAACAGGGGATTTAAAAGTGACCACACCACTCCACTCCAGGAGTGAGCATTTCCAAAGAAATAAGCAGCTAGCCCTCCTATCCAAAGAAGACTGGGAAGATCTTGAGTTCTACCGAGGCATGAAGTAGGAATGGGCCTAGTGCCTGAATTCCACATATATCTACATGGTGTGGAAATTAGCTCGGCCATACCTTGATCCCAGCATTCCAAAGCTCTGCAATTAGCTTCAACCGTTCTTGGAGAAAGTTCTTCTGTGGAGTGGCCACAAACACTTGGGTCTCTGTGGTCCGTATCTTCTCACCAAAAATCTGATAAAAGAGAAAGAACCAAAATAAAAACTTCCTTTGCACCAGTTAACTCCCAAAAGCCAAGACAAAAAGAATCATAAAAAGCACAGTCAAAAAAAAAAAAAAAGACAGTCCAACCCTGGCGGATGTAGCTCAGTGATTAGAGTTTTGGCTTACACAAAGAAGAGTCAAGGGTTCGATTCCCAATCAAGGCCATGTGCCTGGGTTGCAGGTTTAATCCCTGGGCAAACAATCAATGCCTCTCTTTCCACCCTCCCTGACCTCCACCCCAAACCTTACTCCTCACTCTTTCACATTCTCTAAAAATCAATGGGAATAATATCCTCCAGTGAGGATTAAAAAAACAAATTTTCTTTTTAAAAAGAAAAACTGTCTAACTGCACCTTCAGAAACATGAGAGTTTTTAGGCCTCCGGTCCCACTTCACCCCTACCTAGGACCCACCTTCATCCTCCGCTCCACAATGGAGAAGATTCGCTCTACCCCAATGCTGAGCCCCACACACGGCACCTTGTGGCCTTTGGGGTTAAACATGCCCACCAGCCCATCGTAGCGCCCACCAGCAGCCACACTGCCCACATTCAGGGGCTCTTGCTCAGCAGGAGCTGGGGTGTGCAGCAGCACTGCTTCATAGACCACTCCTGTATAGTAGTCCAAGCCCCGAGCCAGGCTGAGATCAAAGCAGATCTGTGGGAACAAGGCTATAGTCAGTCCTAGACAAAACTCTGGACCTTGAGAACCCCAGAGCTCAGCAGGAGGTCATAGCCAATTCAGCTTACCTTCTCTGCAATTCCAAATAGAGTCAGGTATTCAAAGAGCAGCTTTAGATCCCCCAGGCCCTCTAGGGCCTGCTTGCTCTGAGATAGTCTGGGATCCTGGAACATTTGCTCTACCAAGGACAGCCCACCTGAGAGACATGGGGGGAGAAATAAGGTCTGTGCTCTCCACCCAAAAGTATTTCATCCAAATTTATCTCTAATGTGTTCTAGATAATCCTCTTCATTTTCTTTTTCTTTTTAAAATGTTTTTGGAGAAAGAGAAAAGGAGGGAGGGAGGAAAAGGGGAGAGAGAGAGAGAGAGAGATTGAGAGAGATGAGAGAGAAATATCAATTGGCTGCCACCTGCATGCCCTGTACTGGGGGATTGAGCCCACAACCCCGACATGTGTCCTGACTGGAAATCAAACCAGTGACCTCTGGGTCCATAGGTCAAGGCTCAACCAATGAGTTATACCAGCTGGGGGCTCCTCATTTTCATTAAAAAAAAAAAAGAAACTGATCTCATATGACCAGACTCTCCTCCTCCATCTCTACTTCTACCATCTGAAGACATAAGGTGGTTATAATAAATAAGAGGGAAATTAAATTCAGAGAGGCTCTAAAGCTTAGCACATCTACAGAAAGGAGCTGCTTCAGAGGTAGAAGTTAGACACATATCGCCCTCCCTCTGGTTCTATCATAGAGCTTTGCAACGCTGGTTCTTACCATGACATTGGACATAGTCCCCAATTCGGTCAGCCACTTCAGCAGCCAGGCCTTTCTCTACCACCATCTCATGTCTCACATCTTTCCAAGATATCTGCAAAAATATTCAAACATTAGCCCCGCCCCATGATCTTTAATTCTCTAACCAAATAAGCTATCTTCCTTTTATTCAGTATTTATGTCACAAGTAGCTAAAACTAAATTCAGGAAAGTCAGCAAAGTCAGAGGCAGCTTAGAAAATCCAATTATAACCCACAATGCACAGCAAAACACAGATCTTGCTTCAGAATATCTCCTTACCTCCCTCATTCCCAGGCACTATTTCCTTACTTTTCTTCTAAGGGTACAAATTTAAGGGTAGGGCAGAAACTCTGATAGGGTCTACTGAAACATGTCTTCATTCTTACCTTGTCCAGTTTGTCTATGGAGGAGCAGATGGCACGAAACTTGCTTTCTGGAACACCACAGATGGCAAGCATCCCATCCAAAATCCGCCGGTCACTGACCTGTGAACTCAATGGAAGTAACCCAAGTGCCTTGTCAATGCCCTTTCTCTCAAAACAACGACAGTCTCTACTCTCCTGAGTCCTAAGAGATAAAAAGAAAAATTCCACTGGATGACCATGTAGATCTATAATAATAAGTGTAGTATGCTAATTAGACTGGATGCACCCTTCCGGACATCCTTCTGGGCAACCTTCTGGACGAAACTGGGTCCCGGATACCAGAGGGAAGCTGATGATAGAAGCTGGGGAAAGGAAGGCCTACTCTTGCACAAATTTCGTGCATCAGACCTCTAGTATATATATAAAATGAAACAGCTGAACTAAGAATGTCCTAGAGCTGCAGGCTTAAAGTCTAGGTCACCTAAGTTTTAAGACAGCATCAGGCCAAATCCACACTTTTCTCCTACGTCTGCAGCCCTGACCTCACCTTAATGAGAAAGTCCCCCAGCTGCAATCCAGTTAGGATTTCACAGATGATCTTCAAACATTCTGCATCAGGGATCATGGGGTCAAAATCACCAGCAATGTCAAAATCCTACAGCAAAAAAGAAGGGAAAAAAGTCTCTACTCAGCAGCCAGTTCCCAGGTTGTGGCCCCCAGTATCAAACCATGCTGCCTCCTTCAGGTCACTTACACACTGACAGAATTCCCTGTAGCGACCTTGGACTATGGTTGGGCTCTCCCGCCGCCACACCTTTCCAACATGGTAGCGTTTCATCTTCTTCAATTTATTCATGGCCATATAACGTGCAAAAGGAACCTCACAAAAATAGGTTAAGGAGAAAGGACACTGCATCCAAAGCTTAGGCTCAGTGTAAAGACATTAGGGAAGATTGGGCCTTTATCAATTAAATCCCATTCACAGAACAACAACCTTGTCTGTCTTGTTTCCCACTATCCCCAAGACTTGGCATTCAATATTTAGGATGAGCAAAAATAGGTTTACAGTTGTGAGTACGTGAAAAAGTTTATTCTTGTATTATTATATTAATTTTTCTATTATTTAATTTTTTATTTTTTGATCTTTTTTAAAAATGTATTTTTGATTTCAGAGAGGAAGGGAGAGGGAGAGAGAAAAACATCATCAATAATGAAAAGTTGGGCCAAAACCGGTTTGGCTCAATGGATAGAGTGTCAGTCTGTGGACTGAAAGGTCCCAGGTTCAATTCCGGTCAAGGGCATGTGTCTTGATTGCAGGCACATCCCCAGTAGGGGGAGTGCAAGAGGCAGCTGATCAATGTCTCTCTCATCAATGTTTCTATCACTCTCTCTTCATCTCTGTAAAAAATCAATAAATTTAAAAAATATAAAATAATGAAAAGTTGGGCCTTTTTAATAGTTTTAGCAACTTCAATGTTTATATTGAGTCTAGAAATTGAAGTTTCATTTAATGGAATTGGTAATTTATATTGGGAATGAAAGGTTCTTGCACAGAGAAGTAAATTTGCAGCAATTCCTGTAGACGCTGTGGGTAAAATAGTACCACTACAATATAATGTATTAAATATAACGTATTAAAACTTTATACAGCAAGACCAGTCTGGCTCAGTGGATAGAGCGTCGGCCAGTGGACTGAAGGGTCCCAGGTTTGATTCCGGTCTGGGGCATGTACTTTGGTTGTGGGACCATCCCCAGTGGGGGTGTGCAGGAGGCGGCTGATCGATGTTTCTCTCTCATCAATGTTTCTAACTCTGTCCCTCTCCCTTTCTCTCTCTAAAAAAAAAATCAATAAAATATATTTAAAAAAATAAAACTTTATACAGATATGCAGGTAAATAAGATTCCTAACTGGCAGACCCCTGACAGCAAGCTGGCCACCTGTCCATTCTGTGAGGAAGGGGGTTCTCTCCTCCCTCCTGTTAGGGTCCAGGGTGCAGGTGAATGGGGTTCCTAGCTGGCAGACCACTGACAGCAAGCTATCCAACAGCGGATTCTGTGAGGAATTGGGCTCCCTTCTCCCTCCTGTCAGGGTCTGATTTGAAGGCCGGCCACGCCCCGTTGGGCCAGACCGGGTTCTACATGCCTTGGCCTCTGCCTGGGCAACCCAGACCTGACTGCCGCAGGGCGCTCCTGGTCTCCGAGGGTGGGTTCTTCCCTCAGGCCTTGCAGGAAACAGCTCGGGAAGGGCGCAGTCCTTGCCAAGGTGACTCAGTGCCTCCATGTTCCAAGGGTGAGTTCCTGCTTCAAACCTTGCTCTCACCGGAAACAGCTTGGGAAGGGCGGAGGACTGACTTCCTTCCCGTTAGGCGAGCTTCTGTCAGTTGGGCAAGCTCCTGTCGTGACGGTGTTACACCCAGGGTTTTATATAAATAGATTTATTATTGTATTATTTATTTGTACTGTAACTATAAACCTACTTTTGCCCACCCGTATATACTGAATAGTGTCAAATCCCTCCTAACAAAATTACAAGTTCAGTAGAAAGCAGAGATAGAAAATGACCCAAGTACCTCAAGTCTGGGCCATTTCCTCCCATTCAGATTAATTCTTAACCATCTCAAAATAAGCAAGCTTCAGAACCTCGATTGCCTGTAATTTCTGTGTCAATATTTATTGAAGTGTAGGTCAAGGACTAGCTGTATTTTAATTACCCAGATGCCTGTTGGAAATGCAGACTGCTGAACCCTGCTCCAGCTACAGAATTAGGAATACGTGGGCCTGGGGGCCAGAAATCCGCGTTGCTACAAGTTTCCCCAAGGGATTCTGATACACATTAAAGTTAAATGATAGTACTCCAGGCCAGGCTCTGCTGGCAGAACTGCTTTCTGATTGAAACTGCAAGTAAACCCTGTTGCCAATGGACCTATAGGGTCCCAGAGTCACTCTTGTCCCTTTTGTCAAACAAAGCCCTCTGGACTTGGAAAGGGGTAAGTCGGGCTCCAGCACTCAAAAGGATACAGTAAGGTCATAGCGCAAGGACAATAGCTCTCCACCCTGATCCTTCAGATCATAAATGAGCCCAGAGTCCTCTCCATACTTCTCAGTGAGCATCTCCTGCAGGAGTCAAACACAAAGAGCCACACTTCAAAGGAGGATTCCAGGACATAGGAAAACTGAAGGCGAGTGAAAAAATGGAGTTCTGGTACTTTTTTCTCCACTTACCTTTAGCTCAAATGCTGGGGTATCCAACCCTTTTGCTCCATGACGTTTAAAGCAGCTAACGATTATATCAAGTATTTTCTCCCTCACAACCATCTGCTGGGGACTAAAATCTCTAGTGCCCTGGAAACCAAAAGTAGCTATAGTGAAAACAAGTCCATTTAAGACAAAGAGTTAAACTGCACTTACAATCCACGGCAGTGGTCGACAAACTCATTAGTCAACAGAGCAGCAAACCGTGGCTTGAGAAGCCACAGTTTGCTGACCACTGATCTAAGGCATGGAGTTGAAATCTCTTTGAGTTCAGATAACTCTAAGTACCAGTACTTCAAGAATAGATTTATTTTTTATTTTAATTAGTCTTAAAGGGATTTTTAAAGGGATCAGGAAAGACAAGCAGAACAGAGGGAAGTTCTCCAACACGCTTTAATGGGACAAAGTGAGTTACCTTCGGAGTCTTGAGGATAAAATTTGACTTCTCTTGATGTGGTTTCAGTTGGGATGTTAGCACTGCCTCTGCGACCTGGCAGAAAAAGGAATGTGAGACGCGGCACCTCTGAAGATTAGCCAGCCTGTGACAATGCTGGCGCTGTGGACCACCAACCTGCAAAGAGCTTTGGTCCTGAGTAACATGAAGCCTGAACACTATTTTATCTACTCCAATCTCAGCACCCTCCAAACCCATGCTGTATCTGCAATATATACGTAATACACAGGAGGTCAGGTCTTTACCATACAAACTGTGTGAAAATAGTTTAAGTACCCAAGAACAATGAAGGTAAAGAACAACGCACCATTACCACCACAACCATCCAGAGGTAGGTTTTAGTTTATTTTTTCCACGTCTCAGTTCCCATTCAGAGTGAAAATAAGAATTTTTAATAAGGTAGCAATGGTGCCCTGCCAGCATGATTCCGTGGTTGAGCATGGATCTATGAACCAGGAGGTCACAGGTCAATTCCTAGTCAGGACATATGCCTGGGTTGTGGGCTTGATCCCCAGTGTGGGGTGTGCAGAGGTAGCTGATCAATGATTCTCTTTCATCACTCATGTTTCTATCTCTCTCCCTCTCCCTTCCTCTCTGAAAACAATAAAAATATATTTTTAAAGAATAAGGTAGCAACGGTCATTAAGCTTGAAGACAGGGAAAAACTTGAAGACAGAAGAGAGGCAGTCCAAGGACACAGAGAATGTCTTAGAATGAACAGGAATGGATTTCTTAATTGAACTAAAAAACCAGACTGGTACAATGCTGCGACTGAAAATTAATAACCAAAGATCTAAGCCCTGTTCATGATATCACAAAGCATCTGCTACCAAGACAAGAGTCTTTGCTAACGTAAAAGAGAACCAGTGACTTTATTACCAGCAGGCTGAAGGCCCTTCCACACATATAGAGGGTGTGGTAGTTCTATACTCTGGTGGCTCTCTCCTCCAAAGGTAGGCAGTTCAAGTCCACCATCCCTTCTCTGAAATCCCAAAATCCAAAAATGTCTGAAAACCAAAAATTATATGGGTTTTTTGAGACTCATGTTGGGGTGAATTCTAATGTGAACTTGTCTACTTAGGGTCATTAATTACCTCCGTGGAAATAATCCTATATTTTGCTTAAGGAATTTTCTTGTGTTTGACTCTCCAATAGGTTCAAATAAGGAACTGTGAACCTAAATGAAAATACTCGCTTACTCTATCCACAGGTAAACCATCTGACCATGCAATCTCTGATCCCTCAACTACAAATGGAAATAATAACCCCAACTTCTCAGGATGGCTACGGAGATTAAATGACAACGCATCTACAACTCTTAACTCGGTGCATGGTGGGCACTCAGTAAAAACAAAAACACACAATTGTATTACTACAGAAGCACAGGCCGCGAGTTCACGCTTTCAGACCTGGGGAGCCTGTCCGGGCAGACAGGAGCTCCCTCCGGCCGGCTCACCTGGCTGTGAGCGCGGACCGCCCCGACGCCCACGACACGGTGAGGCCGCCGGTGCTGGCCAAGCAGCGCAGCACACGCCCTCCCAGGCAGGAGCCCGAGCCGGGGCATCGTGCGGCGGGAGGCCGGGACAGCGGGCAAAACACCTAAGGACGAAGCCGGTCGGACCCCGAGAAGCGTGCACAGCGCTGCAGAGGCAATGCCCGAGCTCCAAGGAAGGAAGGGAGCGACTCCAAACCCCGCAACCTGGGTCCCGTCCTCTCAGGTTCCCTCTCGGCCTCGGCACTTCCTGTAGGAGCCGGAAGTGGTGTGACGTCAGCGGAGGCTCTCTAGGCTGGGGGGCCAGCGACTCGATAGCCGGAAGTCATCCGAGCTGAAGCTGTGCCCACTGCCGCCCAGAACTAGGCATCAGTCCTCTCCCGTTTGCAGCCAGGATGGCAGAACGTGCGGCGCTGGAGGAACTGGTGCGGCTTCAGGGAGAGCACGTACGGGGGCTGAAACAGCAGAAAGCCAGCGCTGAGCAGGTGCGACCCGGGCGGCAGGGGCGGGGCCAAAGCCAGGCCGGGGAGGACCGAGAGAGCTGGGGTGGTCGGTGGGGGACTGGGATGTGAGGGAGGCGGATTCCAGCTGGTCTGGAGGAGGACGAACTAGGTGGTGGGGTAGCCGGGGAGGACTCGAAAGAAGCAAAGGTAGGCGAGGGGGAGAGATCCGTTCCAGATCCTGAAGGAGGGATATTGAATGAATGGTTGAGAGGGAAGGTGAGCTGCAGACATGAGAGCCCAGCCCCTACTGTTTCTCCACAGATCGAGGAGGAAGTGGCAAAGCTATTGAAACTGAAGGCACAGCTGGGCCCCGATGAAGGAAAACACAAGTTTGTGCTCAAAACCCCTAAGGTAAGTATCATTCCTTTAGGGAGCCTATGGGAGGGTCCCTCATTACACCCACAGGGACGTATATGCCTGAATCCCTGATCCAGGGCACTGAGAATTATCTGAAATGCTGGTGCCAGGCTGGATTGGACTCTACCTGAGTCATTCTGGGATGGCACGGTGATGCCAGGAACTAAGCCAGCCAGGTGCTAAGGGGAGCCTGTCTGTTACTGCTACCCCTTCTTTCATTCAGTAAATACTCGAGTGGTAACTATGTGCCAGGCACTGTACAAACCGATGAGTATAGTAGCATGGTGAACAAATATAGCTCGCCCTTACGGAGCTTCCATTCTGCTGAAGGAAACAGATTTAACGCAAATAGTCCCCACATGGGAATGTCATTACACCTTGTGATAAATGACCTAAAGAAATAATAAGGATGCTCTAAGAAAAATACGTACGGGAGAACTGGGGAGACTGAGAAAGTTCACTGTAATGATATCCTAACTCCATGGTCGGCAAACTGCCGCTCTTTGGCCCCTTGAGTGTGGCTCTTCCACAAAATACCACGGCCTCGGCGAGTCTATTTTGAAGAAGTGGCGTTAGAAGAAGTTTCAGTTTAAAAAAATTGGCTCTCAAAAGAAATTTCAATCGTGGTACTGTTGATATTTGGCTCTGTTGACTAATGAGTTTGCCGACCACTGTCCTAACGGACCGAACAGATGAATGGGAGATACCCAAGGAAAGAATATGAGGAAAATAGATCCAGGTATAGAGTATGGAAACCCTGAAGCAAGAAAAAACCTTGGTAGTTTCCAAGAACTAGAAGAGACCTGTATGACTAGACTCAAAGTAGAGGAAAGTAGAATGAGGTTGGAGGTTCCTAGCTCAGCTTCCAGGATTTCAGTTCAGAGGCCAGTTTCTGGAACTTCTATAAAGAGAATTATTTACCCCTTCCTTTGGGTTTCCTTGCACTTTACATATATCTCTGTTGTTGCATTTATTGCTGCCTTTTAGTTCTTCACATAGCCTATCTACAGTGAGAGGCTGAGACAAGGTCACGTGGTACTAAATAGGTCTTCAATTAATGTATGTGATATTGAACTCCAAAGGAAAGGGAAGATGATCTGTCTTCCATATGTTGAGGGGGTCCCCTTTTAAGGTTAATTCTTTGCGTTCCTAAATTCATTGAGCTATTCTTCATTTCAAAGGTTTAAGAAGACACTGTAAAATCTCAAGGCAGTGATCATCAATAGTTATTCAAACTATTAGGTGAAAAGATAAATGGGCAATTTATGAGAGATCAAACTAGCCTCACTTAAACACAATGATTAATCCTAACATCACTAAAAGTAGGACAGTGCGACATCCTCCTTAAGTGATGCAATACGAAGTACACAGCACCACCTATGAAGTATCCTTGCCAAGAAAAATTGAACCTGAATCTATCAGGTCTTCAGATCTAGCTACCAGTTTACCGAAAATATGGGAGATGGTCGAAATGACACATTGATCATATTGGTTTTTGTTTTGTTTTGTTTTTAATATATTTTATTGATTTTTTATAGAGAGGAAGGGATAGGGATAGAGAGTTAGAAACCTCAATGAGAAACATGATCAGCTGCCTCCTGCACGCCCCCCGCTGGGGGATGTGCCTGCAACCAAGGTACATGCCCTTGACCGGAATCAAACCTGGGACCCCTCAGACCACAGGCCGACGCTCTATCCACTGAGCCAAACCAGCTAGGGCGACATTGAGTATATTGTTAACTAAATCTTAGGACAGTGGTTGGCAAACTCATTGTCAGAGTGGCAAGCCGCAGTTTGCCGACCACTGCCTTAGCACAAAAGGACTGTTTCCTCACAAATAAATGACATATTTTTAAAAAGGAAAGGAGCCCAGCTGGTGTGGCTCAGTGGCTGAGTGTGGACCCAGGAACTAAAAGGTTGCTGGTTCAATTCCTGGTCAGGAAATAGGCCCGAGTTGGATTGATGATGCTTCTTTCCCACCCATGTTTCTATGTCCCTTCCTCTCTCTCTAAAAAATATTTTTTAAAAAAGAAAAGGAAACTGTTGTAGATTAAATAAACATGAGCTATTTCAACCAAATACAATGCATAGATTTCATTTAGAATATGATTCAAACAAGCCAACCATAAAAAGATATTGAGGCAGTCAGGGAAAGTTAAACATGGATTGAGCATTAAGATAATATTAAAGGGCCCTAACCGGTTTGGCTCAGTGGATAGAGTGTTGGCCTGTGGACTCAAGGGTCCTAGGTTCGACTCAAGGGCATGTACCATGGTTGTGGGCACATACCAAGTAAGGAGTGTATAGGAGGCAGCTGATCGATGTTTCTAACTCTATTCCTCTCTGTAAAAAATCAATAAAATATATTCAAAAGAAAGATAATATTAAAGAGTTGGTGTTAGGTTTTTTGGGTGTATTAAAGGTATTGTAATGTTTGGGATTTTTTTTATTTTTTAATTGATTTTTTAGACAGAGGAAAGGAGAGAGAGAGAGAGAAAGAGAAACATTCATCATCTGCCTCCTGCATGCCCCCTAGTGGGGATGAAGCCAGAATTCCAGACCTGACCGAGAATCAACCAGTGAGTGACCTTTTGATGCAAGGGACAATGCTCACCCAATTGAGCCAGGGCAGGTTTTTGTTTTTGTTTTTTATTCTTTATGTGTTAGAGAATCATACTGAAATGATTTGTGGATGAAATTATAAGACTGATGTCTGAGGATTTATTTTAAAATAACCCAGAGGAGGAAAAAATGTTGGGGCTTAGATGAAATACGAATAACATGATGGTAGTTGATGCTAGGTAATAGATACATGGTGGTCTATTCTCTATAATTTAGATTGAAGTTTTCCATAATATAATGTTAAAAGAAAATGAGATTATATTAGAGATTTAATATCCAGTTTAATTTGTTGAAACACATTTTTTGACATGTGATTCATATTAATAACAGAAAACTTAGTCTCATGGGAACAGTACTTTTGCATTGCCCTTAACTGGGAATTGAACCCGTGACCTTTCGGTGTGTGGGCCGATGTTCTTATCACTGAAACACAGCCCTTGAGTACGTTTTTAAAATATTATCTGTGGTGAAATGGGAAGTCCACATAAAGCACTTCTACCGAATTCTAAAACAAAACACTTGTGCCATGAGGTGAGTTGTAAGCTGAACTAGCTACTTTTTTCATAGGAAACATAAACTATTACTTTAAAGATTGAGGGTATTTAGAAAAATGAACCATGTGTGCCTTGTCACTTCAAGGAAAACATTTCACAATATTTGTTGCCAGTGATAAAATTTAAGTGATCACATAAAAGTTAAAATTTCAGAAAAGTTCTATCTTCCACCTTGAGCTTGACAGCTTCTCCATATATAAAGACCTTCCTGCTAAGACCTATGGTAATATTAACCAATCTGGTTTTCTGATATTTTATAATAAAGTGAGTGTACCAATATTTGAAAGATCTGTATAACCGTTATCAATGAGTCAATATTTTCTAATAACCAGTGTGTGATGTTATAAAATCATGCATGGATTAAAGATCCATTCAAAGTAAAAGATAGAGTAATTGAGATTTTTTAAATTGTAGTAAAATATACATAACATAAAATTTGCCTTTTTTTTAATCCTCAACTGAGGATATTTTTTCCATTGATTTTTATAGAGTGGAGAAGAGGTAGAGGGAGTGTGCAAGAAGCAGCTGATCAATAATTCTCTCTCATCATTGGTGTTTTTACCTCTCTCTCCTTCTCCCTTCTTCCCTCTGAAATCAATAAAAAGATTTTTATAAAAGAAAGAAACAAATTAGATAACAAATAATATTCATTAGGACTTTTTAAGTTATATTGGGAAAGGATGTTACTTTGGGGTTCAGCTAGTTAAGCCATTTTGAGTTGGCCAGGTGCCTGTCAGCAGGCTGGTGTTTCCTACTAGGCAGGAAATGTGTTATCCCAGAAATAGAGTTTTTACGAAAACTCAGAGAATAGAATCCTAAGAATTCTAAGAAATAGAACCAAGCTTAAAAGGAATTGGAATTTAGCAAATGGGTGTGGTGATTAATAGGGAATTGTACTTGTTTTACAACTTGGTGGCCTGTAGGAAAATCGAAATTTGCATTTGTCATCACTGTGGTCATGCTTTTATATTTATAGACCTTATTGTTCTTTTTTTTAAAACCCCATCCTGGTTCTTGGCTGATTTTGACTCCCAAGGGCACAAGAGACTACAATCCCCGGCAGATGGCAGTTCGGGAGAAGGTGTTTGATACCATTATCAGCTGCTTCAAACGCCATGGTGCAGAAGTAATTGATACACCTGTGTTTGAACTAAAGGTGAGAGAAGGGTAAGAAATTGCATGGTGGGAGAATGTGTGTGTGAACAACAGTGGATTACCCAAAGGTCTCACTCCTGTTATGGACAAAGACCAGTGTTTTCTCCAGTGAGAAAGGGGATGGGGCTGGCTTAGAGGAAGCGGTCCTGCTTTTTATTTACCTGGTTTTGGCCAGGAGGCAACCAATCAATGAATAAACTGACCATCATTAAAAGAGAACACTTCTACCCCTAGCTAGTTTGGCTCATTGGGTAGAGCATTGGCCTATGGATTGAAGGGTCCCGGATTCGATTCCAGCCAAGGGCACATGCCAGAGTTCCAGGCTCAATCCCCAGTGAGGGCCATGCAGGAGGGAATCAATCAATGATTCTCTCTCATCATTGATGTTTCTATCTCTTCCTCTCCCTTTCTCTCAGAAATAAAAAAAAATATTAGCCGAAACCAGTTTGGCTCAGTGGATAGAGCGTGGGCCTGTGGACTGAAAGGTCCCAGGTTCAATTCCAGTCAAGGGCATGTACCTTGGTTGTGGGCATACCTTCAGTAGGAAGTGTGCAGGAGGCAGCTGATCGATGTCTCTCTCTCATCGATGTTTCTAACTCTCTATCCCTCTCTCTTCCTCTCTGTAAGAAATCAATAAAATATATTTAGAAAGAAAGAGAGAAAGAAAGAAAGAAAGAAAGAAAGGAGAACCCTTCTTATGAGTGGGAGTTGTTTCCACTTCCATATATTGAATCCCATGGCACCTAAATGGAGATGTTTTCTAGACACATGCAAACCATAGGTATAAAGTATATACAGCCAGTCTCTTATTGATTGACTGATATTGTTCCCAGTTCTTTAATAAAATAAAACAAAATACAGATGTATCACTCCCTGCTTAAAACCCCCAGTGATTCCCATTGCATAAAATCAAAACCCTTTACTCAGGTTTCCTAGTAAATGACCTGGCCACTGCCTACCTTTCCTACCTCATCTCATGCTATCCTTCCCCTTGTCCACTATGCTTCTTTGGTCTTCTTTCTATTCCTGGAACATACTAAATGTCTTCTGTCTCAGGGCCTTTGTTCTTATTCTTCCCTTTTTTACCTAACTCCATCTTCCCCTAGCTCTTTGAATGATTTTAATTTCAGATTAAATTAGATGGCAAGCCCTGGATAGGTAGCTCAGTTGATTAGAACATCAAATGATACATTCTGATACATCAAAGTTGCAGGCACATAAAAGGATCAACCAATGAATGCATAAATAAATGGAACAACTATATATATGTGTATATGTATGTGTGTGTGTGTGTATCAAATCAATTTTTTAAATTGATATTTTAAAGAAATTAAAAATTGCAGATTTTTATCTTCATATCGCAGCTTAAAATGCCATTCCTCCAGTAATTCTCTGCAACTACTCTACCTAAAGTAGCCCTTATCTATATCAGCAACCTGTTTGGTTTTCTTTAGAGCAGGTATCACTATCTGAAATTATCTGTTAATGTTTTCTTGCATTAGTGTATTGCTTTTTTCTTCTCACCAGTATGGGAGATCCATGAGGACATTGACTGCTTTTGTCTTATTTAAGAACAGACATCTGGCCCTAGCCAGTTTAGTTCAGTGGATAGAGCGTCAGCCTGAAGGGTCCTGGGTTTGATTCTGGCCATGGGCACATGCCTGGGTTGCAGACTCAACCCCAGTAGGAGGTGTGCAGGAGGCAGCTGACCAATGATTCTCTCTCATCATTGATGTTTCTATCTCTTTCTCCCTCTCTCTTTTTCTTTGAAATCAATAGAAATATATATTTTTTTTAAAAAAGAATAGACATATGTGGTGGGCATTTACCTGCAGGCTAAATTCGTAGAAATGGAATTGCTGGGCCAAAAGGTTGTACTCATATATTTTTACCAACTGTATTAGTTTTCTAGGGTTGCCATAACAAAGCATCATCCACTGGGTGGCTTCAGAAACATAAGTTTACTGTTGAGTCTAGAAGCATGAGATGGCAGCAGTGTTGTTTCCTTTTGGAGCCGTGAAAGGAGGATCTATCTGCTCCAGGACTCTCCCTGGCTTGTATTTTTTTTAATATATTTTATTGATTTTTCACAGAGAGGAAGGGAGAGAGATAGAAAGTCAGAAACATCGATGAGAGAGAGATATCGATCAGCCTCCTCCTGCACACCCCACACTGGAGATGTGCCCGCAAGCAAGGTACATGCCCCTGACCGGAATCGAACCTGGGACCTTTCAGTCCACAGGCCGACGCTCTATCCACTGAGCCAAACCGGTCTCGGTTCTCCCTGGCTTGTAGATGGTGTCTTTTCCCGTGTCTTCACAGCATCTTCTCTCTGTGTCCACATTTCCTCTTTTTATAAGGACACTAGTTATATTGAATTGGGGCCCATCCTAATGACTACATTTTAGCTGAATTACCTCTTTAAAGATCCTATCTCCAAATACAGTCACATTCTGAGGTTACTAGGGGATAGAACTTTAAAGTAGGAATTTTGTGGAGTTCACATTTCAGCCTATAAGACCAACCAGTGTGCGAGTGTTTCTGCCTCTACACACTGGGACTTTTCAAGCTTTTTAAACTTTAGCAACCAGTAGGTGAAATAAATTATCATCTTGTTGAACATATTACAGGACGAGGACTACTTTTGACATTATTCAAATCTCAGGTGTTATAAAAACTTTTGTTTGTTGCTCTAATAACCCACTCCTAGTTTACTCTCAGAAAAAAACATATGTTCCCAAATGTATTTATTGAGATATTAGAGAACATATTAAAGAATTGGAATAACCTAAACACCTAACAGTGTAATCCTAGGAAGGAATACAGTGCTGCTTCTCACTGGAATAGTATGCAGCTTTTAAAAATAAAATCTTAGCTGTCACAAAATGAAAATAGTGATAAGCAGAAAACAAAATCAGTGTTTCCTTTTTTTCTTAATCCTTACCTGAGGATATTTTCCCACTGATTTTTAGAGAGAGTGGGAAAGACAGAAATATTGATGCGAGAGAAACACGTCAATTGGTTGCCTCCTGTATGAGCCAGGACCAGGTACCCTGCAACCGAAGTACCTGCCCTTGACTCAGAATCGAACCTGGGACTCTTCAGTCCGCAGGCTGACACTCTATTTACTGAGCCAAACTGGGTAGGTCTCCTTTTGATTATAACTAAATTAAATACATAAGTCATTGGGATAGAGAGCAGAGGAAATACAGACAAGTGGGTTTTTGTTTTAAAGCTTTCTTTTAAATTGCATTTATCATTGTGACCACATTTCTTTATGTTTTTTTTTTCAGGAAACACTGACTGGAAAGTATGGGGAAGACTCTAAGCTTATCTATGACCTGAAGGACCAGGGTGGGGAGCTGCTGTCCCTTCGCTATGACCTCACTGTATCTTCCTAAATGTGGGCTCTTGACACACATTGGATCGATTGGCCTTCATTGGGCTGGGGCTGTTTCTCAGGTTTGGGGACAGCCAGGCAT
>PVJN01029893.1:0-26061 GCA_004026805.1 Lasiurus borealis
TGCCATTGGGGGTGATAAGGCTGGTGTGGGGGGGAGGCAGTTGGAGGTGACTAGGCCAGCAGGGGATCAGTTAGGAGTGACCAGGCTAGCAAGGAGTGGGCAGCTGAGGGCAACCTAGCCTGCAGCGGAAGACAGTTAGGGGCAACCAGGCTGGCAAGGGGGGCAGTTAGGGTTGATCAGTTAGATCTGGGATTGGGCCTAAACCAGTAGTCAGACATCACTCATGGGGTCCTGGATTGGAGAGGTTGCAGGATGGGCTGAGGGGAGCCCCTCCACCCCCATGTATGAATTTCATGCTCCGGGCCTCTAGTAGAGTATATGAAACACAAATGTGCAAATTCTCCATGTGTTTCCAAGTAGTCTCAGGAATGAGACTCACAAGAAGTACTATTTGTGATAAAAATCATGTGCTACAGGAATGGAAGGAGCCACAGGTGAATAGTGTCATCTCCTAAAACCAGAAATACCTCTTCATTAATAATAACTAATAATCCATATCTACTCAAAATGAATAATGATTTAGGTACACTTATTATTTGAATATTTGACAAATAATTACCAATGCCATTATTACATATCCATTTTCATAGTTTTAGAATCCAACAAAATAGATAACGTCCTGAATTTTAAAACCGATGTTTCTCTAATAAATTTTTTAAAACTATACATTTTCCCACAGAAATAGTTGATAATGAATCAGGCAAATTACCGCATAACCCGGAATATTGCTAAAAAATTCTGTACATCTTTATTGAATATATAAATAATAATTTCAGTGAATTCCATTCTTCTTTTAAAGATAATGTTCTTAAACATACATCAGTACCCCCAAATGTGCAAAATATGTACCATAGTGATTTCAAATGTTGTGCAACATGAGGGGAACAGATGTCTCATTCATTCAATCAATCTTCTTTTTTGTCAAAATGGCATTCACTGAACAAGAATCAAAGGTCAATTGCTAGGGAAACAGAAATAAATCACCATGTCCTGCCTTCACTCACTTGTTTCCCACCGCTCTTCTAAGGATATGTGCCCTCTTTCCCAGGCAGTTTACTGGCTGGGCAGCGAAGGATTTTTTTGTCCCTATTTCCTAAAGAATGAAGGGCGAGGCTCCCAACCATTTGTGCCTCCCCACTCGGCTGCTGTGTTCACGAGCTCAGCCAGCACACACATACTTGTGGCCACAGCACATCCCCAGGGTACAGTAACTGAACGTTGAAGTTGAACAGCGGTAACAGCAAAGTTGAGGAAAAGCTTGTTTACTACAGAAGAAAAGCAGGGGGGTTAATTTGAAAGGACTTTGAAGGTTACTAGGAGGGGGCATGTTCTCCAGCATGCCCTGCCACTTCCCTGTTCTAGGACTGCACCACCAATACTATTCTACATGGTTCCCATCATGCTTGATCACATCTAGGCCCCAGTGGAAAGAATGTACAGCTCCATAACATCCTGCACACCTCCAACACCACTCACCCACGCTTTTATAACTGCAGGTAACGGCCTTCTGCACAAGAAGAAACAGGACGACAGAGATTGTGCCTTTGTCACCTCTATACCGGCTGTGCTTATTGCAATGGCTGGCGCAGGGTGAACACTCAATAAATGTTTGAATAGATGACTCAACCACAAATGTAAAATTCTCGCATTCCAGCTTAAATAATTTTAAACTTAGACATGTTTCTTTATTATGCCAAAGAGTCTTATTATCAGGATGCACCTCATAAAGGAGTCTATTGTTAACCAGGGAGGCAACAGTTTATACTCCTAGTTCCTGATATTAAATCAGCACCAAGAGACTTCTAGTTTCAGAGCCTAATGGAAACTTTCTGTGTTCTTTTTTTTTTAATATATTTTATTGATTTTTTTTTTTTTTACAGAAAGCAAGGGTGAGAGATAGAGAGTTAGAAACATCGATGAGAGAGAGACATCAATCAGCCGCCTCCTGCACATCCCCCAGTGGGGATGTGCCCGCAACCAAGATACATGCCCTTGACCAGAATTGAGCCCGGGACCCTTCAGTCCACAGGCCGACGCTCTATCCACTGAGCCAAACCGGTTTCGGCAAAACTTTCTGTGTTCTTAAACCTACTGCCCTGCTCTGTGACTTGTCCAAAGTCTTAATTTTTACCAGGAGGATAGAAGAAGGATAACGGTATATAATTCATGCAATTAGTATCTTACAAACTTCAGAGAGCAATGCATTATATCCAGGGTCTGAAGGAAGAAGGGGACCACAGAAAAATATCCTACCTTTGGTTTATGTGTGTCACACCCTGCCCCACACAATAACCTTGGAAGACACAGCAACACGTAATATAATCTATGTCTAGTTCTATGCCACAATGTGAGAGGAAAAAGGAACCTGTGCAATTTTAAATATGCTAATAAATGATGTTAAAGAAACAAAAGGAAGCTTTCACATGTTAATAAGTTAGTCAACTTTTGCTGGCTCTTTTTGAAAAATAGGAATAATTAAAATAGGTTCAAAAGGTATTACAAATTCATAAATGATTCAAATAGGTATTAGGGAAGTTAAGTATTTTTATAAATTATATTATTAAGCTTTCAAAGTGAAATTAAAAGAAGACTACCATCTTTCAAAATGTCCCAGGTAACAGACAATCTCAGACTTAGGCAGATCAATGGTTTTAGTCCATGTAATATTTATCACATATTTGTTCCTATACATAGTCTGAGAATAATTTTGTACTTGCCAGATTGCTTAGTGAAAGAAGAGAATGGTCAAACCATCAATGTGCCATGTCTCAGTGTCAAATGAAACCTTACTATCAATATAAGACATATAAAATAAAACTATCCCTAGAAAAGCTGAAGGAATGTGCCCGTATTCGTTAGAAGAGATTATAACATGAAGGTGTTTAGAAGGTGATGTTACACAGATATGTGTGGGACAATGTTTCAAGTTATTGTGTAATAGTATAATTACATTATGTAACTTAAGCACACTGTATTTAAAAGAAACTGATCATTTGTAAAAGAGACCTAATAAAAGGATATTCTGGTTAAATTAATCCTCTTTCTCCTCCAGCTATGCACTCTATTCCAGTCTTAAGGATTTTTGTTTATCGAAAACATAAGTTAGAAATTGACATAATAAGCATGTGGCATTGAGTCAATTTCCCAAAGTAATACAGGGGAATAATTATGGAACCCATGTGTCACTAAGAAGCCTCCTTTTTATCCTTTACTAAACAACAAAAGACTCAGGTGCACAAAAGATCAACAGGCTACATACTAGGTATGAATTGGTATAATATGCTTATTGCTTATTCTGAATGGCAACCTATTTTATACTGATCATAAACTTAAATGAAACTAAGATCATCAACACTGAATGGGCTAACCTTAGTGGATGGAATACAAATAGAAAACTGCTTCATTTTTCTCCTGTTACTACTTTGTGGGGATTCTTTCCACAAAGAAACAATGTTGTGGGTAAGTATTAAAGCTTTCTGTCACTTTCAGGAAGGCAAAGGCCAGACCTATGTCAATCATGACTTCCCTCAGGCATACAGTAAAAGCTCCATTTATCCCAGTTTTTGTATAATTCACGATTCAGGATCTACAGTGGGAAAGGGATCATGGAATAATGTTTCAATATTCCCTCCATCCCCCTTAGATCCTCCCAACAATCTTCTGGCACATTCAAGGTTTGGGACGGGGTGAGGGGTGTTGCTTTGAGAAAGAATGACAAAAATTTAGCCAACATGATGTAGTCCTTTCTTGCCTAACACTGTCTGACCACTATCCTTCCACGAAGTCAATCACTCAAATTCTGGACCGCTCATGGAATGGAGGTGGGTGTTCCTCAAAGACTTCAGAATTCCACCACTCCCCAATCTTCAGAGACCACGACCTTTCTTAGATTCTCACCTAGCTTTACAATCCACCCCTCAGATTTTTCCCAGGATTATTTCAATCTAGTTACCCTCTGGGGCAGCCTTTCCCAACAACGATATCATTAATCCCCAGTACCAAAATGCATCCTATATATGAAATAAATCAAATTATCTCCTATGCATATAGAATGACACTAGCTATGTACTACCATCCTTGCAAGGAGTTAAGACAAAGAGTCACTTGCATCACTTTCTGTGATTCAAACTGAGAAAGGCGGCTGAGGTACTTACAGGACTCACAGGAAATACACACATTCTTCTCACTTACATGCCAAACATCTGCCAAAGCTGTCTACTTACTGCCTTCTCTAGTTTTTACCATCAAAGACAGAACCACTTTCCACATAGATGCACAAGGAGAGAAGTAGATACCAGTCCCTGGGTTCATGCAGGCCCTTCAAACTCTAGGGAGCATAGGCCTGTCCCACAAGAAAGCCTAAATTTCTCCCCTTCAACAAGTATTCTGTGTGTTTATGTACATGTGAGTATGTCTGGGTGTGTATGTGGGCACATGTGTGCATATTGGGGTGTGTATATATATCAATTGAAATGATTTCTGGAACTTTGCAAGGATTAAATAAATGCCTGCTACTATCTAAACAAAAATATTTTATCTCCAAATTGAAATATACTTATCCTATCTAATAAAAGAGTAATATGCAATTTGACTGTCACTCCAAGACACAAGATGGCCACAACCAAGTGGTCAAAGATGGCTGCCACAAGATAGCTAGCAGGGTAGGGCAGTTGTGGGCAGTTGTGGGTAATCAGGACAGCAGGGAAGGTCAGTAGGGGTGACCAGGCCAGCAGGGGAGGGCAATTAGGGGTGACCGAGCCAGCAGGGAAGGGCATTTGGGGCAACCAGGCCTGCAGTGGAGGATAGTTAGGGGCAAACGGGCCAGCTGGAGAGCAATTAGGCTTTGATCAGGCTGTCAGTGGAGTGGTTAGGGGATGGTCAGGCTGGCAAGCAGAAGTGGTTAGGGGCAATCAGGCAGAGGCAGGCAAGTGGTTAGGAGCCAGCAGTCCTGGATTGTGAGAGGGATGTCCAACTGCTCATTTAGACCTGATCCCACCAGGATCGGGCCTAAACAGGTGGCTGGATATCCCTCAAGGGGTCCCAGATGGGAGAAGGTGGAGGCTGAGCTGAAGGACACTCCCCATGCATGAATTTCATGCAGCGGGCCTCTAGTTCACTTATAATCTGCAAATACTTCACCCTTTGTATTACACAATCATCACTATACATTTTCCAAGGCATTTTTCATGGTTACATTTAATTTCTGAATAAGATTTAATCTGATCCTGAGGTAAGTAAAGGAGCTTGATTGGAATGACCAGGAAATCAAGAAAGACTACAAACCTGGCTCTTTACTGGCACCGTGTCCACTTTAGAGCTGGCACCGTCTCGGACCACCAGCTGCCTCTCTGCGTTCTCTGTAACCACTGGCTGCTCCTTATGGTCAGATGATATTCGATATCTAACAGCCACATCTCCGAAAGTCCCGGCAAGCCGGGTTACATTGATTTGGATGGACCTACTGAGGTCCTGCTCAATGAGCACTGACTGGCGACCTGCATAGAGAGCGAATACTCCATGTGGCTCATCATTTGCAGAAACAGAGAACTGTGTGATGCATTTTTCTGGGTCCAGTTCTGCTCCTCCCTCTACAGAAACAAGCTGGATCACATAGGCTTCCTCTATCTCGGGCACATCATCTGGTAGCAAATGAACATCAAAGCTCACTTCACGCTCTCCATCAGCAATGGTGAAAAAGCCTTTTGTAGAAAGAAAGTCTCCAGTAATATCAAACTGACTACTTATTTCCCAGTAAACCTAAGATAAATGGGGGGGAAAAAATCCAACAATGTTATATGATTCAGTAAATTGAATCAAAATCCTTTAAACTATGTTTTCCTTTCTAATATACAAAAGGGAAATATTGATTGTGCATCATTATATTCATAGTCTCTAAGCAGTTAGTTTAGAAAGTACAGAGGAGTGACATCTGTGTCATGAAAGTATCTTCACTCTTCCAGGCTGTCGTATGCAATTTGCAGGACAAGACTGTGAGATCTCATTTTACCTACTCCTAAAAGAATAACATTTTGAAGAGATAAAGAAAAGCAAGTTAACGTTAAAATGGCAGTACCACAAGTCATTACATAGCAAACCACAGAGAGTGGTTGAAAGTAAAAAGTGACTAATTGAATGCTTCACATCAGAATTTGCTCTTGCCTGTTCTTTAACTACAAGGAAATATCTATTCAATTTCCTAAAATTAAAAGTTATTTTCCAAGAATTTTAGCCCTCCAAACCATAAAGCTTCAACTAAACAAGTAGCAGTTACAGGAAAAGAGGTAACTTCATAGAGAAATTTCACAAAATATGTAATCTAGATCAGTTAGACAAGTATCTTGATGATTTACAAGTGCATCTTCAAATGTTCTATATCAGTGGTCGGCAAACTCATTCATCAACATAGACAAATATCAACAGTACAACGACTGAAATTTGAGAGCCAAATTTTTTAAACTTAAACTTCTTCTAATGCCACTTCTTCAAAACAGGCTCACCCAGGCCGTAGTATTTTGTGGAAGAGCCACACTCAAGGAGCCAAAGAGCCGCATGTGGCTCACGAGCTGCAGTTTGCCGACTACTGTCTATATCATTAAACACTCAAATGCAACCTCTTAAAAATCAGTTCCTATCTTAAAAAATTCCACTGATAAGTAAAGCCCTAGAGAATACATTAAGCAATTTACAAATATCAGAGATTTAAGTAGGAAAAGTAGCAAACCAGAAAATACAAAGGAGTTTAATCATACTCTCCATGACTAAGTGTGAGGAAAGTCTTTTTAATCTAATCGTGACCCAATGTGGAGAGATCGCTGAAGGTGGGGCCTGGCTGGAAAGCCCGAGGAACTTCTCAGCTTCTGTGAAAACGTAAGTCCCTTCAGTTTAGGAAAACCTTTCAGTTTATGAAAACCTTTAACAAGAACAACGCAGTTTCTCTGTCCCTCTCAACCATGTTTGTTAAGCAAATTTAAAAAGCAAATTTGTTACTCTATTTAAAAATGAAATAAAAAATTATACCTTAATCTCTCCAAAAATGCCCTTGACTCTTTTGACAAAGAAAGTGATGATCAGGGGCCCTTCCAAAGCTGATGGCTCCAAATAGGTCTTCACAGACAAAGATTCAGGAGCAAACTGAACCACTCCATTAGGATCTCCAAACTTCTGTATCTAAAAATAGAAACAGCAGAGTGAATACCATATATAACAACTATGAATGAAAATACATTATCCAACTCATAAATCAATGCTGAAGAAATGGAAGAGACATAGAAATAATACTCAACTCTATCTAGCTATCTGATTTTTTAACTTTATTACCCTGATTGTTATCTAAAACAAGCAAATTCTTATTCTCCAAGGATAATGGGAATAAGTGTCCAGAAAACTACAATTTGCAGAATCTCAAGAGGATAGTATTTTGATGCCTCAATTTAGGTTGATTTTGCTTAACCAGTTAATTTTTACTAATTTCTTTCTACTGGTTATAATACAAGGTAGAGAGAGGCAAAAGGTCCTGTGATACTTAGTTTTGTGTGTCAATTTATAGATACGGTGCCCAACTGTTTGGATAAACACATTTAGATGTTGCCATGAAAGTATTCTGTAGATGTGATTAATATTTACAATCAGTTTAAGTAAAAGAGACTGTCCTCGATAATGTGTGTGGGCCTCAATCAATCAGTTGAAGGCCTTGAGATTTCAGGAGGAGACATCCTGCCTCAAGAAATCCTGTGTGTTTCCAGCCTGCTGGCCTGCCCCACAGAATTCAAAATCAAGACCACAGCTTCAATTGTTGCCTGGGTTTTCTGCCTGCCAGACTGCCTGCTTGCCATTTCTTTTTCTGCCAAAGTAAACTGGGGAAAGACATGGCTTATTCTGCAATACTCTGTTTTAGAATCCTTTATGGTCGTGTAAAACAGGCCTCTGCCAGTACTTTCAACCTCTTTATCTCCAAAAATTTCAATATAAGAACACCCAGCGCTGGGGGAGCTCACTGGTTCTGCAATCAATCTCCTTCTCACTCTCCCTCTCCTCCTCTCTCATTTCCTCCCTCTATCCCTATTTCTCTGGAGAAGGTTGACTGATGCAGACTCCAGACAAGAGTATTTTCCAAATTTAAAGGATGTCATTTCTCTGCATCGTTTTCAGTAGCCTGGGTCCGACTGGCTTTCTGCCCTGATGGATTGGGTGGTTCATATCAAATACGCTGAATCTGAATCTAATCCAACACATAATTGTGCTAATTAAACAAGTACCATTCTACCTTCACACAGTCTGACTTGTAACTGGTTAATAATGTTCATGTATTTTAATGGCAAAGATAGCCAATATTTAGGCTGACATCCCAAATGCTTCCTCCCTAAAAGTGGCAAATATTCACCAATTGTCTTAGAGAATATAAATAAGTCTGTTTCACTACATTAAACCCTTTTTAGAACTATTACCATTAACTAGGCTATGTAAGAAACTAACTTAACAACCATAGGAATTATGGTTTTATAACTTTCAATTCATCATAAGCCTATAGAGTTTCACCAAATGTAAATGAATTTTCTGATAATTCCACTAAAAATTCTGTGGGAAGATAAAAAGTCAGACTTACTGTTAACGTAACAGCGTTAGCTCTGGAGTCTAACTTAGCTTGTCCCTTCACAAGTTTAAGTTTAATAATGAACGTCTCTTCGACTTCAATGTCTTCATGAGGATAAATAGTCAGAATTATGGTTCTCATGCCACCTTCTCCCTCTCCAAAAGAGAAGGCCCCACTCACTGGGTCTGCGATGTCTCTGTTCTGTGGTGGTAAGGCATCCTGAGAATTGGGTCCTACTATTGCCCAGTTCACCTGCAGGGCATGTGTGTATGTGAGTTTTAAATAGAAATGATCAGTTTTAAACCAAGAATTGCTTTGCAGAATTAGGAAAAAAATACACATATATATGAATATTATTCTAGAATATCTCCAACAATTTCCTATTATTTCTCAGTTTTTTAAATAACGATATTTGCAAATGTAAACTGTGTAATTATAAAATATCAGTTTTCATGAATAACAACATCTAACAAGAAAAGAGAAATCTAAATACCCGGTCAGTTTTCATCATCACAGAATAACAAAAATATAGAAGTACATATTTTTAAAATATATACTAGAAAAATATAAAAAAATTAAATATATGAATACAACATTATCTTGCTATGTACACAGGTTATTTCAATCAAAACCTACTTGAATAATGAAACCATGTGAAAAGTCTGCTGGGTGTGCAACCTCTTCTAAATCTACTTAAATAAATTCCCAGTATAAAATGAAGAGAAACTTTCATACCTTGTTATAAGAAACAAAGAAAGTTTCTATATTATAATAAAGGAATTTTTTAAAGTTTCTATAATTTAAAATTATATGCTTTTCAATATCCAAGAAGAAAGAAAACTGGGCACTTCTGTTTGCTTCTTTTATCTTTCATCAGCATTGCACACAACTGGTTCCTTCCTTTTTCTTAAAATATTGTGTCCTATCTCCCTTGACTTACACGATGCTCACACGATACATGCTTTCCTAGTTTTCCACTGCCTTTACTCTCAATCTTTGCTGACTCTCCTTCCTCAGACCCTGAGAGGCTGGCAGCCTGGGGCTCAGGTCTGTTTCCTTCACATCTCTTTCTTCACACCTTAGGCTCCATAGTTTCAAATGTCTGCATTTGTGTCAACACCTTTCCTGTCTGCAGCCCTAAGCCCAACCCTCACTTGCTCATCCCTCTCCCTAATTGACCCTTCTATTGGGATATCTTGCAAGTATCTCAAATGGACAAGCCAAAACAGAACTCTTGATTCTCCCCCAAGCACCTGCTTTTTGGTAAGCATCACTATAATATAACTGGTTGCTAAAACTAACATTCTAGCAGTGACCTTCAATTCTTTCTTTTCCTCAGCCTCCATTAGTCCAGTGAGTTGTTCTTCCAAAACATACTCAATGCCTATTCACTTCCAGCCATCTCCACCTCCGCCCTTGACTGAGCTGACAGCTCTGCCCTGGACAGTACAGGCTAATCGCCTCCTAACTGCCCATTCTGTTTCCAATCCAGCTTCTTGACAGTCCGTTTGCCTCACAACTGTCCTACATGAGCTGATTAAAATGACAACCCAGTGACATTGAAATTAGTGCCTTCCTTAAAATTTTCTAATGGCAACCTATTTGCACTTGGTATAAAATCTTTAACGTGCTTTAGGAGGTTCCCTGTGATCAAACATGTTCTGAACCTGATGAGCTACCTTGTGCTGGGACCCAGCACCTCCAGGTCCCCAAACATGTACCTCTTTAGATCTCAACATGCAGCCTTGTAGATCTGCACTGGCTTTCCCTCTCCCTGAACATGCATCCCTCTAACAATAACATAACCACCCATTTCTCATCCTCCAGCCTTCGGTTCAAATACCACATCCTCACCATCCCATCTAGAGCTGCTAGCAGGTCACGTGCAATTGTGAATCTATTTCACACTGCTGCAAAGCACTTAGTGTCATCAGACCATCTTTCTTTTATTTATTTGCTAACTATTCTAAAAGTTAAATGAGAACAGAGATGAGGTCTGTCTTGTTCACCAGCATGTTCTCAGTGCCCACAACAGGGTCTGGCTCACTGAAAGCTCTCAACAGATACTTGTTGAATGAATGCATTCTACCAGAATCCATCATTTAATTTCTTACTTGCTCTCAAGAATTCTGTGAGGTCAGCTGTCATACATTTTTATGTGCTTCGTAGGATTTAGAAGCTGCTTTACACCTACTCAGTGATTAATAAATATTATTGATTGTGAATAAATGAATATATTTGAGGAATAAGAAAATCTAACACCAAACTTATCAAAATTTATTTTTAAAACCATGGGAATAATAACTCTACCTGAATCTCTCCTGAGAGTCCTCCAGTCCGCTCCAGCACCAAGGGTAAAATCATTGTAGAATTGGGATTAGAGAGAAAAATTCTGCTTTGATTAAGAAATCTTACAACACCAAAGGGAGAGTCGCTCTTGGTGATTGTGATTCTGCTCACTAGGTGGCGTCCAAGGACCGCTCCACCAGTAGCTCCAATGAGCAGAATTTCAATGGGCTCCACAAAGTCACTGCATAGCAAGAAAGAGCAAATCTGTGAATCTAAGTACATGAAAATGCTTCTAAAATCCAAATAACTAGTCATTTTCTTAATTGGTCACTTAAGGCACAGTAGTCATACTCCAAGTAGAAAAGGAAGGTGACCAGCTAAAGGCATAAATGATTCACTTCAATATTATATAACATGGGCTGGTTGATAAGATTTTTTTATCTTTTTACTTGCTAAATGCATCTATATTCTGATGAGACTTTTCAAATCTAATAATAAAAATTATTATTCCTATATTTGAAAAAAGTAAAAGACAATTACAATGATCTCCCAATTCCTTTTCCCTGACCCAGTGCATCCCTCCCCCCTGCCCTAAATTTATCACATGTTTTTCAATGGTCACATGTATAATCTAAAATTCTATTATCAGTGCAAATCATAGGTAAGGAATGGAACAAAATATATTCATGCTTTATGTATTCCCATATCATAAGTAGTCCCCCATCATTTCTGGTTTTGCTCTCCCTGGTTTTAGTTACATGCAGTCACGTGGGGTCCAAAAATATTAAATGGAAAATTCCAGAACGAAACAATTCATAAGTTTTAAATTTCCTGCCATTCTAGGTAACGTGATGAAATCTCCCCCGATCTGCTCCATCCCAATTGGGACATGAATCATTCTTGTGTCCAGCATATATAAGTGACCCACCTTTAGCCACTTAACAGTCATCTCAGTTATCAGATTGACTGTTTGGGTATCACAATGTTTTGTACAAGTAAACCTTATAGTAACCTAACACTATATCACAATGCCTATGTAGTTTACCTCTCTTCATCTCATCATCTCATCATATAGGCATGGTATCATCTCACATCATTGCAAGAAGGGTAAGTAGAGTACAATTAAAGTATTTTATTATAGTATCCTACATAATAAAAGCCTAAGATGCTAGGTGTCTGGTTGTTTGATCATGCGTTCAGCCAATCAAAATATAATATGCTAATGATATGCTAAGGCCACCCAACTGCTCGCTATGACATGCACTGACCATCAGTGGCCAGATGCTCTTACTGGTAGGTTAGTTTGCTGCTGTGGTCCAGCCAATTAGGACTGAGCAAGATGGGCCGGACATATCCTGGAGCACTCCTGTGGTCCCTCCCCAGCTTGCTAATCTCTTGTGTCCCTCCCCGGCCCTGATCATGTACCAGTGGGGTCCCTCAGCCTGGCCTGTGCCCTCTCACAATCAGAGAGCTGGTTTCGGCCCGATCCCGCAGGCCAGGCCAAGGGACCCCACTGGTGCACGAATTCGCACACCAAGCCTCTAGTATTGTTATAATTATTCTATTTTTTATTATTGTTATTAATTTCTTAGTGTATCTAATTTATAAATTAAACTTTATCCCAGGTATATAGTAAAAAATATATAGTATATAGGGTTGCAGACTATCTGCAGTTTTAGGCATCCACTGAGTGTCTTGGAATATATTCCGAGGATAAGGGGGGAGTACCGTATTCTCATATCACTAAATTGTTACCTTTCATGGTCATCAATGATGGAGACATTTATGAAACTTAAGCTCTGCCCATGCTGAAATGTGACTGAATCCCCATGCAGTAGATAATCGACACCAGGAACCGCAGAGGAGCTCTGAGAGGTGACCTCAGCTGTCACGTGGCCGTGTGCTCCATGCAGCCTCAGCACTGGAATCATGATCGTCCCGACATCTTCCTCCACTGTAACAGGCATTTGCAATGAACTAGTATGTCAGACAAAGCAACTAATATTTATATGATTCAGTCAAATTAAGCACGGCCATTAACAGTCCAAGTACTCAATGTGTCCACAATTCACTTATCACTTTAAAAATGAGTGGTGAAAATCTCATGACTTCTTTCTTTTTGGAGGAATGTAGTTTGTCTCAAGGTGAAAGTTATAATGAACAGTGTTAGTTAGAAATTAAATGACCTATGCAATCATCAGTGTAAGCATTCCTCCTCTTTGTGCCACATATTAATAAATGACAATTTATTAGAAAGTGATATTCATTGATTTCTAATCACAAAGAAAGTTAAGCATTGCATAAGTTAAAATGTATTCATAAAAGTGTTTTTGAAATATGAATATTTCAATATTTCTGAGGTAAAACACAACTTTTTTAAATTGCTTTGTTCCTAACCAGAGCTTTGGCACACATAAGTGAGGTTCAAGACTGCCCAATGTGTAAATATATAAATCTATAAAGGCATATACAAATACATTTAAGGGTTTACATGTACATGTATATGTACATACACAGACACACACACACACACATACACCAAACAGAAAATTTAAGTATGAGAATTCAAATTGATAATGTCGAGCTCAGGAAATCTATAATTCAGAAAGTGGTGGTAAACTTATAAATAAGGTTACTGAACCTACCTTCGAAGGCGGTATATCTTGGGTCAAATTCAATGATGCCCTCTGCATTATCATTTGTCATTATTATGATTCTGACAGTGGAGACGTTTCCTATTTCAGGAGGCTGATCTACTTGAAGTCCATTTTCTTGGATGGTAAAATCATACCCTCTTGCAAAGTCATAAAAAAAATGAAATAAAATGAGTATATAATTTCTTACCATCAATTGAATGATCCTCTTAGCTCCTATAACTTAGTCCTATTAAGCAATTTAATACTTTTTAAAATTCCCAATACTAAAATGCTTCTTCCCCCGCCCCCACTGAAATGCTGTTCGAAACAGATTTCTGTGCTGCTAGCAATTATCACTGCCTGAATGAAACCAGAACTAATATAAAGTTATTAAACTGAGGCAATGGAGAGATAACAGAACTATAAGGAAATCGGGAAGAAGTGGTCATAAAAGAAAACTCTGGGGCTAGAAATGCACTGCTGAACACATTCTACAGTAATAGACCCAGAAGAGAATGGACATCCAACTGCAGTGCATGCACAGATGGAAGCCAACTGGGCTGGACATTCACAGTGGCAGGCTGAGAGAGCTACTTCAGAGAAATAGTGAGTACTGTGCCACTGAAGAAATTTCAAGCTAAACCTTCAAGATTCAAGAAAATATTTTAATATCTACGGAAAACAATTACAAATGAATACCTCTGTTCTTTAATGCAGATAACAGTTTACTTGTCTAATGACATTTATGCAAAGGACGCTTCCTTTTTTAAAATATTGATATTATTCCCATTCAAGAAATTTCTGAGTTTATATCATTTTAATCCCTGAAGCTAAAAAATGGCACCAACCGGGTATAGTCCTTTCTTTCATTTCCAAATTCTACTTACCTGGTATTTTTAACCTGCCTATGTTTCAAAGGGCTGAAAGCTGGTTAATAAAATTACATATAAGGCAAAATTAGAAAAAAAGGGAATTAAATATTAAATGATCAGAAAATGAGATGGCCTCCATATGGTTCATTCTTGATCTTCAATGGTAACACGGTGCACATTAATGACTGGCCCTCTTTGACTCAATGTTTTTACCCCCTTTAAAACTGGTACTGGGAAAGCAAGCATGTGCCCCATTCACCCATGGAGAAAACAGGACAGCTTTCCTTGACTCCAAAAGGAAATCTCTCACTCCAGCCCATTCCCAGGTACAGAGACAGGGGGAAGCAAATTCCCCAAGGCCAGCTGACCTTTGACCTAGAGAACAGTTACTCTATTTTCTCACCAAATTATTCCTGCCCATGCCCTGTTCAAGTCTATGGCCACCCAGAGTGACTGCATGCAACAGAAATACATACTTTCAACTTTTTCCTTTTGGGAAGGAGAGGGGGAAGATTTATATATTAGAACAGTGCATAATGAACAGTCTTTGTTGTAATTTCCCAATACACACTGTCCTAATGTCACATAAATCTAAAAAAGAGATGGGAAAGAACTATTTCACAGTTTTGTATTAACCCCTACACAATCTAGCACTAACATTTTCCTTCTTCCTACTTTTCTTTTTTACTTTACCTTTCGAGGAGTTCCACTCTTGTAATTACTAGAGAAAATTCCTCAGGGCCTTCAGGAAGGCTATCATCGAGTATTTCAACCTGCACGCTTTTCGCCATCTCCCGTGCTTCAAAGAGGAGCTCCCCTGGTGCAGGGACAAAATCCACGCCTGCCTCCGCTGTCCCACTCATGGTCTCATACCAGAGCCGCACAGGACGGAGGGATCCACCCGACCGGAGGACGGTGACGTTCACCTACAGCCAGAAGAGGGTCTTTTATTTGCCTTGGATGATTAACCCACCAGACAATGCTTAATTTTTATGGCCTCTAATTCAATTTACTAGGACTATGTTGAAATTATTAATAGATTTATGAAAGTATGGAAATGAGATGTCAGAATAACATCAGGAGGAAATGAATCAGTTGGTGAAAACTTCAGAAGAACAAGGAAGCACGTTTTAAAGACCACTATAATATAAAAAACAAAAATGGTATTGCTGATTTCCAGCATTTCAGACGCTACCCTTTGTGCCTCCTCTGACACTCGAAGCTGCTCCTGTGAAAAGGCGAATCGGCCGTAGGGGAAGTCACTGGCCACCACGGTGATATTGGCAGTGCTGCTGGCTGCACTCAGTACTCCTCCCTCACTGACCCCAGTGAGCCGGAACTCATAAAAACACTTTTCCTCAGGAATGTCATCATTCAAAGCCTACAGAAGGACAGAAGGGGCCATTCGCAGCAAAAACGTTATATGTATAACGTTTAAAGAAAAATATCTATCACATAAGTAACAACAAATCCGGGATATTAACCATCTCCCACCACCCCACCCACTAACCAAACACACACACACACACACACACACGTAGCAAAGGGCACAACAGAAGCCAGTAACATTAATACCTGGATCACTATAATTGCTGCAGACTCCCCTTCTCTCATTGTCAGTTTTCCTGATGTTTCAGCAAATTCCCCCCTGGATACCGGGAAAATCTTCCAATACACCGTGACCTCCCCCCAGATCGCTGGGCCACGAACCAGGCTACAACAATACACACATATATTCAATACATTTTTTTTATTGAAGGAACTTTTCCTGGGCATTTTCTCTCTTTCAAAAATAAACAATTGCTATTTATTTCAGATATAGTATGCATTTAAACAACCCTATCTATCAATTATATACCACAAGAAAGACTTATACTTCCAAGATAGTAAGAGTCAAAGTACTGAACACATGTAAATCTACTTGACAAGAAGTACTAGCAAAAGCTGAACACTAGAAACAGAAGATCTAAAAATAATTTTAAAGTTATTTACAGATTTTTTTATAAATGTCAACAGCCCAAGCAAAGCTCTCTAAGAACAGAAACATTGCATACATGCAGTGCTAATAGACAAACTTCCAAAAAGGTAGTTTTCATTCAAATTCAGCTACTTCACTGTTAGCTGCTGCCTCACTCCTCATGAAAAGATTTGTAATAAAGTTGCTATAAGCATCTCATCTATATATATCTATCTATATATCTATATATCTATCTATATATCTTATCTATTCATCTATATCTCTCTATATATATGGTAGGTATGATGCACAATGACCACCAGGGGGCAGATGTTCCAACCAGTAGCCATGAGGCACACTGACTACCAGGGACAGATGCTCAATGCAGGAGCTGCCAAGTTCCTGTGACTGGGCAGCTGTGGTTCTCAGGTGACGCACCCCGGAACCAGAGAGGAGGGAGCCCAATTCCGGGGTGTGTCACCAGAGAACCACTCACTTGCAATCCAGGATCCCTTGGGGGATGTCAGAGAACCAGTTTTGACCTGATCCCTGCAGACCAGGCCAAGGGACCCCACCTGCTGGAGGGACCCAACTCATTGCGCAGATGCCCTTTGAGTCTCAGTGCTGCCAGCTGGGGAAGGACTGCTGTAGGTTGTCTCCAGGACATGTCAGCCCGTCTCCCCAGGTACCGCCCCGCTGGCCACCTTCTAATTTACGTTCAATTTGCACGAATCATGCACTGCGACACTAGTAGTTATATAACAGGCTCTAGTTGTAGAACACTTAGAATGCTTGATTCAGAAGATTTTCTAAGGAACAACTTGGCAGCTGAGACACACAAGCTTACAGAGACCAAGTAATGCTCATTTTACATACCCGGTGACATACGAGGCTAAAAGCATAGATCTAATGTCAACTCACCAAGCTTTCCTCAGAATGGATTGTGCAAATCACCCAAGAAACAATCAGAAACCTCCTCAAGATCTAACTTCAACATGGATTAGAATATGTCTTCAATTTTCACTAAAAATGTATTCTAGTCTACACAGGATGTCACCAGCATATAAAATAACAATGCTTGAAGAATATGCATGTGTTGAAAACAATGAATTTAAGGCATAAAAATGCCAATTATTTACACAAAACTTCAAAGCCCCAACCCAGGCAGAGAAAGATTACAACATCCTTACCTGATGACAGCAGTCCCATTATATTTTGCTGAGGGTTCCCCAATGAGGATGTGCCTGGAGGACGGTGCAATCCCGACTTCTCCTGAAGCTCCCTTATCTCCCCGAATGATTATTGATGCGCTACCTAAATTGGAGATGAAATACAGGGTGTCCCCAAAAAAGTAGACACACTTTGAATGATTAAAAATTCAGAGTTTATTAATATGCAGTTCAAAATTAAGTAAGTTATCAGCTGTTAAAGTGTGTTTAGATTTTGGGGGACATCTTATACATACAGTTTAGCAAACACAAGTATTCACTTAGTATATACCTGTTCTAAGTGCTTTGCAAATAATAATCTTCTATGGTAATCATATGTTAGATATTAATATTATCCTCATTTTACCAATGAGGCATTGAGGAGACTGAGCAAATAATTTGTCCAAGATCACATTTTAATAAAAGTGGGCAATAATTCTATTATCACTCCCACAGGAAGCAAGCAGTCTTCTACCATTTACATTAATTCACTTCTATAGTAACCATTTTGCAGCTCACTACAATTGGCTATCTGGCTATGTTTATTATCTATATGGCAAAAGGAAGAATTCTGGCTATTTGTCTATAAGCATTTATAGAAATGTGCCAAGTAGTCCTACTAATCTATACTAATAAAAGCCTAGATGGCCCTCTCACCCTTGTGTGACACCCTCACATGATCACAAGATGGCCACCCCCATGTCATCACAAGATGGCCGCTCCACTGTCTCACAAGATGGTTTCCCCATGTTGTCACAAGATGGCCACCACAATATGGCCACCGCCAGATGGCCGCCACAAGATGGCTGGCAGGGGAGGGAGTTGGGGAGGGTGATCCAGCAGCAGGGGAGCAGTTAGGCATTAATTAGGTTGGCAGGATAGTGGTTAAGGGGTGATCAGACTGGCAGGCAGAAGCAGTTAGGGCAATCAGGCAGGTAGGCAAGCAAGTGGTTAGGAGCCAGCAGTCCTGGTTGTGAGAGGGATATCCCAGATTGGAGAGAGTGCAGGTTGGGCTGAGGGAGTGTCCCCACCAAAATTTACGAATTTTGTGCACTGGGCCTCTAGTCTATAATAATCTATAATAATAAAAGCATAATAGCAAATCAACTGAATAGCAGAATGACCATTCAGACAGCCTTCCAGATAACCTTCTGGATGAAGCAGGGGTTCCAAGAGCCAAACCCCTTGCACAAATTCCATGCATTGGATCTCTAGTATAGAAATAAAAACTATATTAGGTAATTTGATATTCATATTGTAATTGGGCAGTAAGTTGAAGAAAATGGTTTCTAGAAGCACACAGGGTTTCATGAAACAAAGAACTGGATTACTGTGCTCTCACTTTCTTTGGCAATGAATTAATGAAACCAAGAGTGGTTTGTTTATGCAAATATGTCACAGTAAGAAATATACCATAAATTTTTATATTAACAAATTATTTACCCTGATCCATTCTAATACAGTTACCCTAGGCACATAGAATGATGCTCTAAAATTTGAGAATTTCCTTGATCATGAAATTCTGGGGGGTTTTTTTTGGCCACAGACCCTTATACAGGAGTTTTTGATAGCAAAAAAGGACATGTAAGTAAGCTTTCATCTCAAAGTTGCTGGGCTGTTTTTCATGCTTATTACTGTTTGTACCACAATGAAACCATTTAGAACTATTAAGCCTTTCTCTCCATATCTAAGAAACAAACTTTAATATGGGCCACAAGCAAGTAAGAAATATGATACCTGTTTCTGAAATGTCGAAAAGCTATGTAATTACTTCCTGATGAAATGTTTTATTACAACAGTAATATGTGGTCAATGCAAAAATATATAGAAAATACAGTAAACCAAAACCACTATTAAGATTTCAAGTAAGTCATTACAATTTATGACATGCAGATGAGAAAAATGGGATTATAAATTAAACATGTTATAAAGCATGCTTTATAAACAAAACAATTACCCATGTAATTAAGTGTTTTTGATTTGTAATGTAATTAAGGCCTTTAATACCATACTATAGGCCCAAAATTCGTGCAAGAGTAGGCTTTCCTGCTGCCGGCTGCTGGCACCGGCTTCCCTCTGGCACCCAGGACCCATGCTTACCTCCCAGCCCCAGCTTCATCTGGAATGTCCAATTTAATTAGTATATTATGCTTTTATTATTATAGACTAGAGACCTGGTGCATGAAATTGATGCATGGGGAGGATAAGAGGGTCCCCTCAGCCCAGCCTGTACCCTCTCCAATCCAGGACCCCTCTCACAATCATGAACCACCTGCCTGCTGCTTGATTGTCCCTAACTGCCCCCCCCCTTCCAGCCTGATCACCCCTAAATGCTCCCCTGCTGACCTGATCACCCCTAACTGCCTCTGCCTGCCTGCTGGACTAATTGTTCCAATTGCCCTCCCCGTGCTGGCCTGGTCACTCCATGCAGTCTTCTGTTCAGTCATTTGGTCAGCCCTCACTGCCCCACCACTGCCGGCCAGGTTGACCCATGCAGCCTACTGCACAGTCATTTGGTCAACCCCCACTAACACCCCTGTCAGCCTGGTCTCCCCACACAGCCTGTTTGGTCATCCATTTGGTTGCAATGGTCACTTAGGCTTTTGATTCTTTTGAATAGTTGCATAGTATTCTGTTATAGTTAATCAGTCTCCTACCTGGTTAAATGGACCATTTAGGAAGCTACATATTTTATTCTATAAACACTGCTAAAATAAACACCTTCATTTTTTTAAAAAAATCACGTAGTTAAGCTTTTATGAAATCTTTGACATATGACCTTTCTAACACTGGGTATTATAATTTTAGTTTTAAAATTTTGTTAGCTGTAATACATGGTAGAAAAATGACATCTTTATATTTTAACAAATATTTTAGGGCTTACAAAACCTAATGAAACCTATTTTAGTACTACTGACTATTTGGTTACATTTTTCTAAGAATCTACTTTTTCATTTTTTTATGAGAATTTCTCTTACCTTTCACTGGAGATATTTCTGCCTCATCAACTGATATCAGCTGAATGGTGAAATGCCTGTCCTCCAACACAGAGTCTTGAAGTGTGTGCAATACAATGGTCTTCTCGGACTCAGTCTACACCAAACGACAGGAGTAAAAAATTCTCCAGATTGATTGACATCATATTTTAATGTTCTCATCAACAGGACATTATATTAGCATTTTTAAAGTATATCATTTTTCCCTCCTATAATTATGGGTTTCTTCTAAAGAGAATTACTATATAAAAGTTAGCTCTGACCATAAATGCTATTCAAGTTCTTAATAGAAAAAAATAAAAGAGGGGGAGGGTGGTTAACACAGCTTCTAAATTTACTAAAAACTTTTAATGACTGAAAGTCCAATCTCTTAAAGAGAGCTATATGGTCACAGCATGATATAAAAACACAAGAACAGAGATTTACCACTTATACAGATCATCCTTCTACTGCCCATTTTGACTCTGCCCTCTACCCATCCCTGCTTCCTTCCCATTCCTTCCACAGGTGTTGATCTCAAGAGTGCTCACTATCCTTCCTTTCCTCTCACCTTATACCTAGCTCAGGGATTTTTTTGGAACATCTGTTTTCAGTTGTAGGCTGGACAGAAATGAACAAAGGAAAGCAAATATAGAGAGGACAACTAATTAACACTGAGACATAACCAGGTATCATTTATCTTTACCTTTTCTGCCTCTGAACGCTGATGAAACAACTCATTGTCCTATGCATCACTGATTACTTTTCTGCAGTTTGAATTCTGCTTTTTTCCCCCTCATGTACATCATAGTTCTGTAAATCTATTTTTCTCTGAGATTTCTAATATTTTTCACTCAAGCTGTTCTCCATTAATTTATTATTTCTATTTCACAGTAACTATACTTTAAAATAAATTTATAAGAGTTTCTAGGAAAATGTGTATTTCCTGCCTCAACCTAATTAAATGTATTTATAGAAAAATCTATCACTTATGTAATACAATGAATCTCTTCAATGCCTTTATTTATTTAGATTTGTATAAAGAAGTGTCTCACAATTTTTAGTATTTTCTCTCTTTTAATGCTTTTTTTGTTAATTCTTATTTTTTGTGAGGCTTTTAAAAACTTATGTATCAGTTCCATTTTTTTGATTTTTTAACTGATTTGCTTCTTATTTTATCTTTATTAATTTAGAAAAGATATTCGCAAACATGATTCTAAAAGCAAGGTGGAAGATACAGCCAGGATTCCCTCATTTGAGCTTTTGTGTACTGTTACAGAGCTAGGTTTTCTGTGGGTATGAGAAAGTCATTGGAATGTTTTAAGCAGAGAGTGACATAACATGATATCCTATCTAAAAAAGAGCAATATGCAAATTGATCATACCTCTGCTACACCCATCAGCCACACCCACCAGCCACAACCACCAGCCAATCAGAGCGAGCATCAACCCAACCAAGATGGCTACCACCATAGAGAGAGCAGGAGAGAGACTTGGGTTATCCCTGGCGATGGAGGAAGCCAAGCTTTCTGCAAAGCCTGGCCTGCCAAGGCCTCCACTAAAAGGCAACAAAGTTTCAATGGCTGTGCGAGCAGAAGGCTTGGTTCTGCTCCAGGCTACAAAGTTTCAATTGTAGAAGATAAATAAACCCCAGATATCAGGGCCTCCACTTGGGTCGCCAGAGGGCGTGGCCAGCCTGTAAACCACTACAGACTCCTCACCAGGGCCACCCCACACCCCAAGGGAACCACCACCCTGATCTGGGCCACCCTTCAAGGCAAACCAGCTGTGTGCAATCTAATAAAAGAGTAATATGCAGATTGACCATCACTCAAACACACAAGATAACTGCCTTCATGTGGTCAAAAGATCCTGCCCCCATGTAGACACAGAATGGCCAGCAGGGGAGGGCAGTTGGGAGGGACAGGACTCAAGGGAGGGCAGTTGGGGGTGACCAGGCCCACAAAGGAGGGCAGTTAGGGGCAAACAGGCTGGCAGGGGAGCAGTTAGGCATCAATAAGGCTGGCAGGGGAGTGGTTAGGGGGTGATCAGGCTGGAAGGCAGAAGTGGTTAGGGGCAATCAGGAAGGTAGGCAGGGGAGCAGTTGGGAGCCAGCAGTCCTGAACTGTAAGAGGGATATCTGACTGCCTGACTACCTGGATCGGGCCTAAACAGTAGTTGGACCTCCCTCAAGGAGTCCCAGATTGGAGCGGGAGCAGGCTGGGCTGAAGGACACCCTTCGCCCCCGCCCCTCCCACCCTGTGCACAGATTTCATTGTACTGGGCCTCTAGTATCTTATAGAATGTTAACCCTGTCAGAGGCACAAATAATGGACAGAAAGAGGAAAAGATTTAGAATAGAGTAACAAGTTAAAACACTACCTAATAAAATATGATGGAGGCGTGCATCGTCACAGACATGATAGAGAAGGAGCTGAGGTGAGAAAGGGTACTTAAAAGGAAAACTGACAAGACTCAGTGAGAAATATATGCAAGAGTTACAGAATGGGTGGAGAGGGGGCTGGCACCCAGAAGTCCAGCTTGGCTGACTGATTTTGCCCTCAATCAGTAGAGGGAACGTTGAGAGAAGAGTAGTTTTGATGGTGGCACAGAGGCAGTAACTGAAATAAATTTTATTTCAGATATCTAGTGGTGAGGGTGTGTGTGTGTGTGTGTGTGTGTGTGTGTGTGTGTGTGTCTGTGTGTGTGTGTGTGTGTTTATTTGTGATTGTCCCCCTATAATATATATCATTTCAAAGGAAGTCCAGACATAGTAAATACTATCAAAAGAATTAATAAGCTGAAACCGGTTTGGCTCAGTGGGTAAAGCATCGGCCTGCAGACTGAAAGGTCCCAGGTTTGATTCCGGTCAAGGGCATGTATCCTGGTTGCAGGTACATCCCCAGTGGGAGGTGTGCAGGAGGCAGCTGATCGATGTCCATCTCTCATCGATGTTTCTAGCTTTCTATCCTTCTCTGTAAAAAATCAATAAAATGTATTTTTTTTTAAAAAAGAATTAATAAGTAAGAGTATGAAAAGGAAAAGTAAACAAAGACAAATTAGAGAAAAACTGCAGGGGTCCTGATGCTGAGTATACCTCATCGAAATGAAGTGTCCCATTTAAAGGGCTGAGGTCATCTTTAGCCATCTCATCCACAGTCCACTGCAATCGGACAGCTCCTTTTCCTCCTGGTGACCGGACAACTGTCAATGTCACATATGAATCAGGGTCATCAGACAAAAGAGATTCATCCACCATTACCTGAAAGGAAGAAAAATCGGATAAGATAAATTAAAAAAAAGTAGGGACAACAATCTTATTTCTATTTGCAATGACTGTAACTTTTGAATTTAGAATTCTGTCTATACAGCAGGAATGATATTTCACCAAACCCTTTTTCCTTTTTGTTCTAGGCACTCAGCTACTTGGTATTTCCTAGCCACTCTTGCAATTAGGTGGAGCATGTGACTGAATTTTGACCCAAAAATGTAGATAGAAGTAACATGTTATTAATAGTCTGGCTGTCAACTTCTCACACAATCTTCCATATCCCTGCCTTCCCCATTTGCCAGGTGACGAGAGGGGCCTCTCGGGATCTAGAGGAGGACAGAGCCACAGGATGGAAAGAGTCTGCTGCCTAAGGTGCAGCAGATGAGGAAGTGTCTGTTAGATCCCAACTAGGAACGCTGATATAGGACACTTGCATAAAGAAGAATTAAAATAACAAAAAGAGAAATATTTTGTTAAGGAAGATTTGGGGGTTCTTTTATGACCATCAGGCACCCCACATAATATAGACTTAAACTGTCCTCTGAATTATGCAGTTTGCCAACTTTAATAAGTTCAAATTTAAAAGAGATTTTATTATCATGACATAAAGGCAGAAGGAAATTTAGTAGGTTAATTTACCAATTCTATTTATTTCTACACAAGAGACCTGATTCAACTGAATGATATATATTGACTCTGTGAAGCAAAATCCAAATCGAGCCTATTATATCCACCTATTATGGAAATACAAAACATAACACAATGCCTTCCATTTTCAAGACAGACACACTTAACTAATGTTTAATTTAATCTTGTTTTGTGTTTTCCATAAGATTTTGCATTGGTGGCAAGAGTGGGGATTTGGAGGCAACTGACATTTATTTTCTGTTATGTCAATTTTTGCACATAAACTTATTAAAGCCTCACAGAAACCTGAGGGCCAGCTATATATGCATATACGTGGAGAAGAGGAGCCTGGAACCTAGTAGAGATGTTTCGCTACACAGCCAGTGCTATGCCAACCACTCTTCAGAGGCCAGAAATATTAAACAAGAAAGAAATAAAATAAAAAACCATTATGAACAAACTGCACAGATAAGTCCTTTTTGTTTTCACAGATAACATTTTAGCTTGGGTTTCACAAGATTTCCTTGGGCCTTGGCTATTCCCAGTGCTTTAGTATACTTGGCATATTGTTCTTGGGAGCAGCTTAAGAATTTTGATAGATTTATATTAACAGCCTTTTCTCAGTGTTCCTCAATGTTGAATCTAATCTGTATCATCAAATGAGGTTAACAGAATGTTCACTGTGTTCCCAATAGTGAATATCTTAGATACAAGTTAAAAGATAAACTCCATGTGATCAAGAGCCTTTGGCAGTTAGAAAGATAAGAATCAAGGAAAGTAGCCATAAAGGGCTGGTAATAAGCTAATATTAATACCAGCAATAATAAAAACAGCAACTGACAACTACTGAGTATAAAGCCCAGTTACAAGAGCTTCCCATATATCACCTCATTTACTCTTCACAACAAGGGTTATACAGTAGGGTTTGGGTGGTCCAACTCTTACTATCGTATATAATAAAAAGCAAATCGACTGAATAGGGGAACGACTGATCACTATGACATGCACTGACCACCAGAGGGCAGACACTCAATGCAGGAGCTGCCCCTGGTGGTCAGTGTGTTCCCACAGGTGAGGAGCAGGCCTAAGCCATCAGTCAGATATCCCCCAAGGGCTCCCAACCTGTAAGCCCCAGTGCATGATTTTGTGCACCAGCCCTCTAGTTAGACTATAAGACAAACTGGAAATTGAAGGCTACTGCAATAAGCTATGAGATCTCAGGCCAAGGGTACACTAAAGTTTATGCACTAAAGTAGTTAAGATAAAATTAATAAACAAAAAGAATTTATTAATAGTAACAACACCATCCAGTATGTAAGTCCAAAAAGAGTGTGACAAAGTTAAAAGCAAAAGCATTTTATAAAGTTTCACCAATTGGAGGTTTAATTATTAAGTCCTGAACCTTTTATCTAACTTGAGAAGCTAAAAGAGAGACATTTTTATAAAAATTAAATTATACATTCATATGTATTAAATATTTCTTTGCACATACATATAGAAAAAAAGTCTAGATGGAAATACAACAAAATATTAGTGATGTCTATCTCAAGATAGTAATATTTAGTAATATTATGGATACTTTTACTGTCATATTTATAGATTTTTACATTTTCCTAGACCTTTTCTGTTGCCTGGA
>PVJN01029894.1:0-26150 GCA_004026805.1 Lasiurus borealis
CACAAAGCCTGGCTGGTGGAGGTTAAGGCAACAAAGTTTCAATGGCTGACAAGCAGAAGGCTGGTTCCGCTCCAAGCTACAAAGTTTCCATTGTAAAAAATAAATAAATCCCAGATACCAGGGCCTCCACTTGGGTTGCTGGGGAGTGTGGCCAGCCTGCAAACCATCACAGGCCCCTCACTCAGGCCACCCCACAGCCAAAAGGAACACCCACCCTGATCCAGGACACCCTTCAGGGGAAACCAACTGGCCCCCACCCATGTACCAGGCCTCTATTCTATCTAATAAAAGAGTAATATGCAGATTGACTATCACTTCAACACACAAGATAACTGCCCCCATGTGGTCAAAAGATCCTATCCCCATATGGACACAAGATGGCCACCACAAGATGGCCAGCAAGGGAGGGCAGTTGGGAGGGACCAGGCCTGCAAGGGAGGGCAGTTGGGAGTGATCAAGCCTGCAGAGGAGAGAAATTGGGGTGACTGGGCCAGCAGGAAAAGGCAATTGGGAGTGACCAGACCCACAGGGGATGACAGTTAGGGGCAAACAGGCTAGCAGGGGAGCAGTTAAACATCAATCTGGCTGTCAGGGGAGTGGTTAGGGGGTGATCAGGCTGGCAGGCAGAAGCAGTTAGGGGCAGTCAGGAAGCCAGGCAGGTGAGCAGTTGGAAACCAGCAGTCCTGGATTGTGAAGGGATGTCTGACTGACTGTTTTGGGCCTAAACGGTCGGTCAGACAACCCTCAAATGGTCCCAGATTAGAGAGGAAGCAGGCTAGGCTAAAAGACCTCCACCCCATGCACGAATTTCATGCACCAGTCCTTTAGTATCTAAATAATTGTTCTTGAGGAGAAACCAAAATGGTGACAAAGGTGAACACCTAAACTGCTGCCTCCCACAACAATTTCAAAACTACAGCTAAAAGACAGAACAGACATTATTCAGAACCATAAGAAAGCTGGCTGAGGGGAAATTCTACAACTAGAAGGAAAGAAAGGAGCTCATGGAGACTCAGAGGAGCTGCAAAAAGCTGAGGATGGAAACATTACATGGAGAGGACAGGCAGCGGAGGGCCTGGTGGGAGGGAGACAGAAACTCCCAACTCCACTGAACCCCAGTTCTGACTGCACTGAACCCCAGTTCCAGGTGAGACTGGACTGTTTGAAAAAGGGAGGAGTGCACAGAAACTTAGGGGAGCCGCGAAAGACAAAAGTCTGGAAGAATGAACACTAGTGCGCACAGAGAGGACTGACTGTTGAGTGTGCCACAGGCTTTCTCTAGCAGGAGGAAGACAGAACCTCCCGGCTGCGTTGAATTCTACTTCGAACTGCACTGAACCCCAGTTTCGGGTGAGATCCTGAAGACCCAGACTCATACAGGTCCCTGGAGCACATGGAAACTCAGGGGAGCCATGAAAAGTAGAGGTCTGGAGGCACAAAAGTGTGAATGCACACAGAGAGGGATGCAGCGATTACTGAGGGACACTGAGACCCAGGAGCTGCATAGGGCAGGACTGACTGGAAGACAAAGCTCTCTGCTCAGCTCTGAGACTCTGCCCCATCCAAGCCCAGCACAGAGGCTTTTGCAATTTTGCAAGACTTGTCTCATAAGGCTGACTCCAGCACAGTTCTCCCGGTGTAGATACAGCTGATGCTAACAACCAATTGACTTTGTATCAATAACCCCCATTGATTACAACAACAATCAAGACTTAACTACAACAAGGCTGTACACACAGTCCATAAAGGGGTGCACCAAGAGAATCCACCTCAGATAATTGGGAAGGCAGAGCTACTGGGCCATATAGGACACCTACCACACAAAGCTACTATATAACTCAGGGAAACAATGAAAATGTGGAGACAAGGGAACAGATCACAAACAAAAGAAATGGAGGAAAACAAATGACTGGATATAGAGTTCAAAACCATAGTTATTTCCAAGAATTTTCTAGAAAAGATGGATAAATTTAGTGAGACCCAAAAGGATATGAAAAAAGGACCAACTAGAAATTAAACATACAATGACTGAAATAAAAAATACTATACAGAGATCTAACAGTAGACTAGAGGAAAGCACGAATCAAGTCAAAGATTTGAAATACAAAAAAGGAGAAAGCACTCAACTGGAAAAGAAAAAGAAAAAAGAATCCAAAAGTTGGAAAATAATATAAGGAGCCTCTGAAACAACTTCAAGTGTACCATCATCAGAATTATGGGGGTGCCAGAAGAAGAGAGAGAGCAAGATACTGAAAACCTATTTGAAGAAATAATGACTGAAAACTTCCCCCACCTGGTGAAAGAAATAGACTTACAAGTCCAGGAAGCTCACAGAACCCCAAACAAAAGGAATCCAAAGAGGACCACACCAAGACACATCATAATTAAAATACCAAGAGCAAAAGACAAAGAGAGAATATTAAAAGCAGCAAGAGAAAGACAGTCAATTACCTACAAGGAAGCACCCATATTTCTCAATAAAAACTATGCAGGCCAGATTGAAGTAACAAGAAATATTCAAAGTGATGAATAGCAAGAACCTACAACTAAGATTACTCTACCCAGCAAAGCTATCATTCAGAATTGAAGGCAGATAAAAAGCTTCACAGATAAGAAAAAAACTAAAGGATTTCATCAACACCAAACCAGCATTATATGAAATGCTGAAAGGTACTCTTTAAGAAGAGGAAGAAGAAAAAGGTAAAGATAAAAATTAGGAACAACAAATACAGTGGTACCTCGAGATACGAGTTTAATTCGTTCTGTAATCTTGAGGCGTGGGAAACTATGAGATGCTCGAGTCGAGGTAAACTGGTGGGTCGTGTGCAGCCAGCAGATCCACGCGATAACTCCTATCTCAAATGTTGCTCGTATTTCAAAGCAAAAATCGTTCGCTCGATGGCTCGTATCTCAAAAATCTCATATGTTAGCGCACTCGTATCTCAAGGTACCACTGTACATATTTATCAACAAGTGAATCTAAAAATCAAGTGAATGAAAAATCTGATGAACACAATAAACTGGTGAAGATAATAGGATCAGGGGCATAGAAAGAGAGTAGACTGCTAATTCTCAGGGGGGAAGGGGTAAGGGAGGTGTGGAGAGAGACTGGACAAAAATCATACACCTGTGGATGAGGACAATGGGGGGGGGAGGTAAAGACAGAGGAAGAGGTGGGAGCCAGGTCGAGGGGAGCTATGGGGGGGAGAAAGAGGAACAATTTTAATAATCTGATCAATAAAGATTTATTAATTTTTTTAAAAAAAGAAAGTAAAATAAATAATAAATGTTCTTTATATAATTTATATCAAAGTAATTTTAAATCTAAAGGCAAAAAAATCTTAAGGCAATTGTCAAAATACTAGTAGTTCTTGAAATAATACACAATATAAAATAGTAATTTAATGACACCAAAAACAAGCACTGGAAAAGATAACTTATGTAAAACTTTAAACAATAAAAATTTTAAATAAAAGAAGCAAGCACTTCTATCTTGTTTACTATGTGTCAGGTACTATTGTAAGTGCTTTACCAGTATTACTTCACTTAATCCTCACAACCCTTTGATGGTATTATCTCCATCTTTCAAAGGAGGAAACTGAAGCAGGTAAATCAAGTAAGCAATGTCATACTGTTGATAAGGGACAGAGATGGGATTCAATCCACATCAGTTTGGCTCTAGATTTTTTTTATATATTTTTTTTTATTAATTTCAGAGAGGAAGGGAGAGGGGGAGAGAAGGAGAAACATCAGTGATGAGAATCATTGATTGGCCTCTTCCTGCACACCTCACACTGGGGATCAAGCCCACAACCCTGGCATGTGCCCTGACAAGGAATCAAACCATAACCTCCTGGTTCATAGGTTGACCCTCAACCACTGAGCAACACCATCCAGGCTGGCTCCAAATCTTAACTACCATTCTACACTGCCTCTCAGTGCTACCATTAACAATAACCCAAAGAGAAATTCTGGAGGATATCTACAAAAATTGACAATGTCAGGGGAGTGAGAGAGGAAGTAAAGCATGCAATTTTTTTTTCATTTTACTCAAAGGGAAATCAAGTCCATTCTTAAATTTGATTATTTGAGAAATATATATTCAAATTTTAGAGAATTAGAATGAACATGGAGAGACTTTTCAGGGTGATGATAATGTATATCTTGAAAGGAATCTGAGTTAGATTATGCATTTGTCAAACCTCAGTGAATGTACACTTCAAATTTGTGTTTTACTTTATGGAAATTTTACATCAAAATAAAATCAAGATCAATATTGAATTCTAGTTAGTGATGTTAAGAGTAATTCAGTACTGAAGGAGCAAGAATATAAATGTCTGTAATTTACTTTGAAATGCATCCAAAAATAAAACCTACTGATGGATGGAGGGATGGATAAATGGCTACATATGTGATAAAGCAAGTACAGTAATATTTAATGCTAGAACACTTGATGAACTATCCTCCCTGTGTCCTATACTAATCACAGCCTCCATCTCTCCTTTAAAAGTATAATGAGCCTGACTGGTGTGGCTTAGTAGTTGAGCATGGACCCTTGAACTGAGAGGTCACTGATCCAATTCCCTGTCAGGACACATGCCTGAGTTGCAGGCTCAATCCCCAGTGTGGGGTGTGCAGGAGGCACTGGTCCATGTTTCTCTCTCATCAATATTTCACTCTAGCCCTCTCCCTTCCTCTAAAAATAATCAATAAAAACATATGTTTAAAAAAAAAGTATAATCACTTTCTTGTGTTACTTTATGGTTTTATCACCCAAGTGTGCACAGTTGTTTAGTTTGCTCCCCTTTTTAACTTGGTATATCCCCCTTTGTTCTTTTCTTTCCCTTACAATGTATCGGTTGAAGGGCCTAGGCTGTTTTACCTGTAAAGTTTCCTCCAGTCTGGACTATTTTTTTCCTCCACTTTAAACTTCGATGGCTGTATACTATGGCACAGGTCAACAGATTCCCCTTTATTCTCTGCATGGCTGCAAATGGGCTGCCGAATTTAGAGGATGGATGAGACTCAGATTCTGTCTCTTTTACAAGATGAAATGGTGGTATGTTCTTTCACCATAATGTCTGCTTTTCACGTGTTGTTTTTTTAATGTTGGCAGTTATTTGTGCTCAATGCCTGGGTTCATTAATTCATTTGAGATAGTTAGGATAGTGACATTTTATCACATTATTTTCATTTATTGGCTGGAATAATTTTATAACAAGATGTTTCCCTCTATCTACCATTTGGATACCCAGCTGCACAGCTCATAAAGGAAAGATAAACAGTCAATTCTTTGTTTTTATTCACACAATTTTCATAATAATGAATTGGTTATCTGTTATCCTCAGAAGGTGATAAATTTGTTTTCTTTCTAGCTAGCATTATAAAGTCATGGATTTAAACATTTTAAACATTATCCTCATTAAGGCTTAAATTGTTTCCCCTTTGACAAGGGAGCCTCTTTCAAGATGACCCCTGAGGCTCTTGTCCACAACTCGAATAGTCCTGAATAGCAGCCCTGCTATGTGGGAGTCACAATTTTCCAGTTCATCTTGTGCATTTCCTACTCCAGAATTGAACCAGCCACTTTCGGCAGTAATTCGACCCTGGTATCTTTATGGTTGTCAGACTTGACAATACTGGAGGTACATGCTATCTGGAGAATTTTCCAGTTGCTGCCCCATAAGGACAAAGCCAGGACCAACAAACATGGCACTGGAGTAATTATAAAGAATCATGACAGTCCAACTTATCAACATTAAATTCACACTTCTTCCTGTTGTACCACAACACAGGGCAAATACCACAGCACAGAGTCAACCATGGCCATAGTAGGACATAGTGCTATAACACCAACGGCTACAATGGAAGCTCAGTGGCACAATCTCCTAGAGATTTTTAAACCCGATAACTGAGCAGAATGTACCCATTTTGGTGAGAAAGAATGCCTTCTGGTCATTAAAGAATTATAGATTTCTTTTTTCTGTGCATACATTTCCAGGTGCCACAAGTCCATGTGTGTTCCTTAACTATCATGTCTTCAAGTGTGTGTTATTAATGCAGGTTGTGCCATTTTCACTGTTACACACTCAGAGCTCTTTATCTGAACAAGGAGAATCCAGTCTCTTGTTTTGAAACCTAACATCAGCCTGGTCCTTGGTGCCCGCTCCTTGGCTATCATATTTCAGGGGCAGCACAGACTCATCGGAACAGGTTTTCTCCTTTTTGGGAAACCCCATCATGGGTACCTCAGTACAATGCAAGCAGAAGGCAAATCCTGTTGCTAGAAGCTGGGGTACAGATCTGACACCAACCATCAGTCTCTCTGCCAGCACTCCCACTGCTGTTCTCCCGCTCAGGCCTGATGCCCTTATTATTCCATTTACTCTGTTATAAATCTTTGCTGTCAAAAAGCCTGTAAATAATGTAATTTACTTTCTTTCATAAGTCACAAGATATTTGTGCCTTAAGTGCTCAAAGAAATCTACTTTTCTGTAAAGTCCAGTAATTGCTCTAGAAAAAATGCCTTGGTGTCAATAGTTCTGTGTCAGTACACTTAGGTACACTCTGTGCTCTTCTAACCCCCAGTCCAAAACAATTCAGGAAATAGTTCAGGAAAGTTTTCTCAACTTCCAGCTTTAGCATTTGTTTTGTTCCCTTTCTTTTGACATCTCTGGGGGTTCCTATGATCCATATTTCAGACTTTTTTAATCATCTATATTTGTCTCAACTCCTTTTTATTTCTCTCTTCTTTTCTTTCTGATATTTAAGTTACATTTCTTTTTACCTTCTATCTATTTTTCTACTACTTCCTCTGGTGTGGTCTTCTTTTCTAAAATAATTTCCCCCCTTTATTTCTGTTCTTTCTTGAATTCTATCACCTCATTAGTGAGTTTTTCTAATTCTGACTAATGATGTTCTTTAATGTCATTTATCACTTTCTTAATATATTTTAATTCCTTTGAAATAGCATATTATTGTATGTAACTGTCTTTGTGACATGTTTTCATTATCTGCACTCTCTTAATTTTTGCATAGAAACACTGAGAAAGTGATTACTCATCCAAGTTTACAACTTTAAACATGAAAACATTAACTTTAAAAACAAGTTTGCATTCTAATGTTGTCCTTGGAGAAGACTAAAGAGAAGCAGTTCACAAAACCACTCAAGAGGAGAGTAAGAACTCCCAAAGACAGGCGATCCTTGCTCCAGGAGTTGGAGTTTCTTTCAAGTAACTATTTTTCCCTTTTACACTTTAAAAGCAAATAAACTATCAACTTAGTTAGAAGAAAGTGCACTCACATAGCAGGCTTTAAAAAAAAAAAAAGCCTAATGAATCTTATTTCATTTTTTCTGCAATATCAGTTCATCTCTGCTTTTGAGGTCCTCCCTACAAAAAAAAAAAAAAAGTCATCTCTTCCTGTGTGTGAATAAAAGAGAGACATCAATGACATACTAAATTAATACAAAAGGGACTTTCAAATGCAGACACTATCCAACACCAACACCAAGCATAAAACTGTCTTCACTGAAATATTGGATCAATTACTTGATGTCAAGTAATATTATTGAATTAGATATTTGTCTCTCTTCACATAAAAGGTCAGATTACTGTATTGTACAAAGGAATAAATTTAATAATTTCCTACCAATAAAATAAAACCCTGCCTTTAAAATGGTTTAAAAACTTGAACTTTAAAATGCAAGTTGTCTCCATAGCTATTTTCTATTTTCTCTGGACTGATAATTTATTTACTATTAAGATGAATGTCTATGAAAAACAACTATCTTGCAGAGCAGTACAGAAAACTCTGAAGCACTCCTTTGGTTGAAGGATAAAAATCTGAGCATTTACATATTAAAAAAGAAGTTGTAAAACTTGGAAAATTATGGCTAAAAACCTTACATTCAGTCTTGCCACCTAAACGGAGCCTTGAAAGTCACAAAAATCCTTACATACTTTCCCCAGCAATAATTTCTTGCACATTTTCTCCTTGCTCCCAAGATTTAGTCCTGCTAGTTCCCAAAGAATAGCAAAGGCTTTGGCACTGTCCTCAGACTACCAGGCGCTAAGCAACATACCAGGGAATTGCAGGTAATGTTAAGATACAAGTTGGGGAGGGAAAAGAAAGAAATATAGAAAAAAAGGAGAAACTGAAAAGGGAAAGGTAGAAATTGAACCATGGAAAAGCATAAAAGGAGAGAATGAAATGTTTGGGAGCCATCAGCAGTCACCACCAGCTTCTAAAAGAGACTCCCATCATCACCCCTCACCCCATCTTATGGAATCACCATTTATTTTGCACTGTTGTGTACCAAGCTCTGTATTTGATGTCTTGCATGCATCCTTTCACTTTATTCTTGCAACAAGCCCCATGTGATAGACATTCCCACTTAAAATCAGATTGATTTGTACATGAATGTCATTGGCAGCATTATTCATATTAATCAAAAAGTGGAAACAACCCACTGTCCATCAACTGATTAATGAATAAAAAATTTGGCATATCCATACAATGGAATGTTATTCAGCAATAAAATGTACTAATACATGCTATAGCATGGTTGAACCTTGAAAACATTATGCTAAGTGAAATAAGCTCGTCACAAATGACCACATCTTGTATGATTCCATTTATGTGAACATTCCAAAATAGGCAAATCTATCAAAACAGAAATCAGATTAGTGGTTGCCTAAGGCCAGGGGTGGGAGGAGAATTGGGGAGTGACTGGTAATGGGTACAGAGTTTCATTTTTGGGTGATGAAAATGTCTTCACATGGGTTGTAGTGAAGGTTGCATAATCTGCACATATATTAAAACCATTGAATTATACACTTCAAATGGATGAAGTGCATAGTATGTGAATCATATCTTATAAGAGCTATTTTTTAAAATAATAGATTGATGATGCCAGTCACTCTTTGAGGAAAGAAATTCAACCTTGAGTTGTTTAAGCATGACAACTGGATCATTTCTGAGACATTTAAGAGACCCTAAAGTTACAGTTGAAAAAAACTTCCCACCTGGTCTGGGAACCAGGGATCTGAGTTCTAATATTCTCCTGGTAATTTTGAATAAGCAAAATCTTGAAACATGGAGAAGCACAAAAATATGAGTTACTGAAGAAAATACCATGTGCTTACTGCTTTGTAGGTATCTTACCTTGTAAATTTCTCCCTTTCCTTCAATCACCAGCTAAGCACTAAGCATGAGTCTATCTACTTAACTCCTCTCCCATGCATTTCCTTTCTCCATTTTCACCACCCACTCACTGTCTTACCTTGGGCCTCTATCTAGATTACTGTAATTACTCCTAACAGGGTATTTCTGCCTCTACTCAGTGCCCCTTTCGTTCCCCCAGGCACACTGCTGCCAGAAATGATCTCTAAAATTAAGGTCTTAATCATCAGGGAAATGCAAATCAAAATCACAATGAAAAAGGGACAAACCAAAAAAAACCTACAATGGAATAGCAATTTTCACCCATTAGAATGACTAGTGTCTAAAGAAAAAAGAAGAAACACCAACTGTTGATGAAGATGTGGAGAAATTGGAACCCTTGTGAACTGTAGGTGGAAATATAAATGAATGGTATAGCCACTGTGGAAAATAGTATGGTTATTCTTCAAAATATTAAACATAGAATTACCATTTAATCCAGCCATTTCACTTCTAGGTACCCAAAAGAACTAAAAGCAGAGTTTCAAATAGATATTTGCACACCCAGGTTCATAGCAGCATTATTTACATTGCTAAAATGTGGAAACAATCCAAATGTCCATTGATAGATGAATGGATAAGCAAAATGTGTGTATATGCATACACAAGATTCAGCATTACAAAGGAAATTCTGGCATTTGCTACAACATGGATGAACCTTGAGGATATTATGCTAAGTGAAATAAGCCAGCCACAACAAAGCAAATACTGCATGATTTCACTAATATGAGATCAGACAGTATAGACAGTAGACTGGTAGTTACTAGGAAATAGCAGGAAGGAGGGAGGGTAGAAATGGGCAATTATTATTTAATTTATTATTATTTAATTTTGCAAAATGAAAAAAGTTCTGGTGATAGATGGTAGTGATAGTTGTACAATGATATCAATGTATTTAATGTCACTAAACTGTACACCTAAAAATGGTTAAGATGGTAAATTTTATGTTGTGCATGTTTTACCACAATAAAAACATTCTAATTATTTTTTTTGAATTTTTAAATTAGAAAAAAATAATCTTAAGGCCCTAGCCTGTTTGACTAAGTGGATACAGCATTGTCCTGTGCACTGAAAGATCCTAGGTTCAGTTCTGGTCAAGGGCACATACCAGGGTTTCAGGCTCAATCCCCAGTAGGGGACATAAAGGAGGCAACCAATCACTGTTTCTCATCATTGATATTTCTATCTCCCTTCCTCTTTGAAATCAATAAAAAAGAAAATTAAATTTAACTTTTAAAAGCTTAAGATTTTGAGAGAGAAACATCCATTTGTTGTTCCACTTACTTATGCATTCATTGTTTGCTTCTGACTGAGAATCAAACCCACATCCTTGTCATATTGGGATGACAATCTAACCAACTGAGCTACCCGGACATGGCCTTAAGTACACTGGTCTTAATAACAGTACTGGTGCCTTGCCTGAAAGCCTTCCATGCTCCTTTTGTCTTATAGGATGAATGTCAAGTTGCTTCACTTCCCTTTTCTTAGTGACTGGCTCCTAGCCTCACCAATGTCAACCTTTCATCCAACAGAGAGGACATGCCCTCAGTTCCTTAGATGCCAGAGAAGTAGAGATACTTTCTGTATGTCACAATTTCTCAGATGCCCATGCCTCTGCACATGTTCCCTCCATGGAATTGTCATTCCTCCCCTTCTTCCTATTGTAAATGCCTAAACTAAAGGCAATTTGTCTGGGTACCTCTGAGGAGATGGGTGGGGGTAGGGTACTGGCTGGAAAGAATCACAAAGGAATTACAATGTTTAGGGTCCCAGAGAACACCTTCCCAATGTGATATGAGATTTGTCTGTTTATTCCCCTGCAGACCCTGTAGATGATCCTGAAGAAAGGCATCTAGAAGTCATTCCCACATTGGACTTATGTCCTGTTGAATGATCAGCAGAAATGATGACAAATCAATTTTCCAAGAAAGGCTTCCCTGGCTTCTTGTTTAGGGATTTCAACTCCAGTCTCTTCAAAACACATGTCTAAGTGAGTTTTATCATCCCTAAATTAACTTAATTTATATAAATATTAATCTCCAGAAATTTTACATTATAAACTTGGCTATGGCTGAGCGCTTCAGGAGGCCCTAATGTGCTGCAGGAATCAATGAAATGTTAACAAGCACTGACAGCTTAGCAGGTGCCACAGAGGAGAATGCAATCCAAAAAAGGAGTGTGCTGCACAGGCACCTCTATCTCACCTCAGCAAGGCTGTCTTCTGGTGACCCTTCCACATACATGTAGTAGCCCAGTGGAACACTCTAGCCTAGGCATTCTGTGACCTTCCCTATCTAATTCCTTCCCCCATTCCCTTTCCCACTCAGCGTCTCCGCCCATTAAAACCTCTGTCAAGAAAGGCCTGATGGCAACACTGACTGATACAGATCCATGTTCTCTCATGAGCAATTACAAACCCTAAACTTAGAAAACCAAAAATGTTTTTTGAAATTTGATGAAAAACTCCTTTATAGAACACCCTGCCCTAAACTGACAGGGGACCATTTATATGTAGTCTTCACCCTACTTAGTGTAATATTCATCATTGTCTGATTACAGAGAGCTGCCCCAGGCTGTGTTGGCAGTATTACAGACTCCACAGTATAAACAGTGTATCACCTTTCTAAAATCCAAAACCCCTAGATGCCAAAGTACACCCAGCACCAATATTTTAGATATGGGACTGTGGACCTGAACCCACCAGATGGCCAGTTGGACCCGTTTGCAGTGGGCACCCACAAGGACATTTCTGGGGCCAGGTGAAAAGAGCAAGTTCCATGGTTAACAGCTTCTGAGTCTGACATTGATGACAGAGCAGGGAGTGGGGCACACCAGCCCAGTAGCACTATCTTTGACTCAAGGTGGCACCTCATCCAAAGGGATTACATTCCAGCAGCCCCAGTGCACAGGAGCCACAGGTTAGCCATGGCCTTGCTCTTGTAATCAGCAGTTTGATGCTGAGCTCAGAGTCGCATTCATGGAAACAGAAACTTTCAGAATGGCCATAGCAGAGTGTCATCTCTAAGGCAGGTCAGTTCAGTGGATTCTGGTCCCCATTTACACTGAGTGGCCAGATTATTATAATCTCTGAATGCATAATAATCTGGCCACTCAGTGTATATCCTATATAATAAAAGGCTAATATGCAAATTGTCCCCTCAACCAGGAATTCAACCAGCAGGCAAGATGGCCAACTGCCCATGTCCCCTCCCCCTGGCCAGGCTGGCCTGACTCCACCCATGCACGAATTCATGCACCAAGCCATATATATATATATATATATATATATATATATATATATATATATTCAGAGATTATAATAATCTGGCCACTCAGTGTGACTGTTGAAATCATACACACACATCAGAAGGCTAAACTGAATTGCCTACTTGTTATCAATGTATAACAAGAATGTAGAATGGTACACATATTGTAAGTGGATGAATTTTCACAAATTGAACACATTCATGTAACCAATGTCCAGATCAAAACATAGATTATCTCCAGCGCTGCAGAAACCTCCCTCACATTTTCTTCCAAGTCCTAATCATCTCCTTTCCCCACCATACCAACCATAAGCCTAACTTCCAAGAGTATATTTTTCTAGCTTGTTTTTTAGATTAAATTTATTAAATGTTTTGCCATTAGGTAGAGCCAGTATGGATGATGACCAGGTTTCCTCCCTACCTTCTGAAGGTGGGACTATAAAACTAGCTGGTCAGAAGTTAAGGCATGGATGGTGAATACACACTACAATATACAGATGATGTATTATATAATTTTACACCTAAAGCTATATAATTTTATTAACCACTGTCACCCCAATAAATTCAACAAATAAAAAAAGAGAGAGAAGTTGAAGCAAAGCAATGACCCAGTACAAGTCCTGACATGACTCAAGGAGCACATGCCTTCCCTAATTTGGTGTTCCCTCAAAATCAAATCCTGAAAGATTATAAAAAGAAGCAACACTTGCTTGCAATACAGAGCACAGAAACTTAATTTAAATAGGATGATTCAAATAAAGGCATGACTTGGGGACCTATATAATACTTTCAATAAAAATTTTAAAAAACAAATATAGATATCACTTAAACTTGTAAAATTCACAGAACATAAAATTCACCATTTTAACCATTTTTAAACTATAATTCAGTGGTATTCACAAACTTGTATAACTATCACCACCATCTAACTGCAGAACATTTCCATTACACCAGCGGTCGGCAAACTGCAGCTCTTAAGCCACATGCGGCTTACAGTTTGTCGTTCTGTTGACTAATGAGTTTGCCAACCACTAGGTTAGGGGCTTAATTACAAGGAACAACAGCCTGTAATTATTGGAATAGAGAGTCTACACCAATGAGAAACTCCTAATCCATTAGCAGTTACTCCTAATTCTTCCCTCCCCTCACCCACTAGTAACCACCAATCTATTTTCAGCCTCTATAAATTGCCTGTTCTGGACATTTCATCTCAATGAAATCAGCCAATACATGGACTTTTCTATCTGGCTTCTCTACTTAATATGTTTTTAAGGTTCATCCATGTTGAAGTATCTATCAGTACTTGATTCCTTGTTATGGCTAAATAATATTGCATTGTATGGATGCACCACAGTTTGTTTACCCACTGATCAGTTGGTGAATATTTGGGTTATTTCCTCCTTTTGGCTATTAATAATGCTGCTAAGAGCACTCATGTATAAGTTCTTATGAATTTTGTTTTCATATGGAAATATATGCTTTCAATTCTCTTGGGTATATACCTGGAAATGAAATTGTTGGGTCACATAGTAACCAAAATTTTGAGGAACTGCAAATCTATTTTCCAAAGTAGCTGCACCCTTATCAGCAATGTATAATGATTCTAATTTCTCCACATCTTCACCAACACTTATTTTCTACATTAATTTTACTGTTATTATTATTATAGCTATCCTAGTGGGTATGAAATGGTATCTCATTGTGGTTTTGACTTATTTCCCTAAAGACTAATAATGTTGAGTACCTTTTCATGCTCTTATTGACCATTTGTATATTTAATTTAAAGAAATGCTCTTTGCTTATTTTTTAATTGGATTGTTTGTATTTTCATTGTTGGGTTAAAAGTTCTTTATATGTTTTTGTGCCAAAAAAATTAAAATTTTATACTTATCAAGATTGCATTAAAAATTTATAAAAGTCTCTATTAAGCAAAAAAGAGAGGATAGTAGGATAATATCATATAAGGAAAAATATCCTGTAAGTAAATTACATCTAGAAAATTTTTACTTTAGAAAATTAATTTTCATTTGTAATGCTAACAGCAAGACACCCATGAAAAATACACGTGTCAAAATAAGCCAAAGGAAAATCGTTAGGGCAAAAATAAAAAGGACCCCAAGTAAGAAAAAGAAAAAAAGGACCCCAAGTCAATTTTATAGAAAAGACCCCTTTATTAACTTTAGGTCGAAAATATGTTTATATACTTATAGAAAACAACTCTAAGACGAAGTGGACTCCTGCAACAGAGGTGAATTAATAGCTCTGCTCCAACCACGACAAGAGGAGAAACAGTCCAGAGATGGAAGATGCTGACAACGCACTGCCATGCTAGCAGTCAGCAGCTGTGCTGACAGGTTGCCTAGGACCAAATCAGAGGATCAGACATGCATTACCACACCATTTGTCCACCATCCAGATACCATTGCTGATGTGTACACATAAGGAACTGTTTGACATTGAAACTTGGACTCAGAACTGTTGGACATTGAAATTGAGACTCAAACATTTTTTTTCTTATAGGTTTATTTCTAGTCTGCAGAGACAAGATGTTTTTAAAGAAAAAAATCAGGGGTGGGGGAAACAAATGCAAAGGCAGGTAAGCACTGAACAGACTGTCATGCTACAGCGGGAAAACAGGGGAAGTTGTTGGGGAGTAGGGGTTTTAAGAGACCAACCGAAGGACTTGTATGCATGTATATAAGCATACTGGGCATATGGCAGGTGAGGACATGTACTGGGGGGTAGAGAAGGCCGGGGGGGAGGTCAATGGAGGGAAAAAAAAGGAGACATATGTACTACTACTTGTAATACTTTAAACAATAAAAAAAGGAAAAAAATAATAGCCTACCCTGAAATAAAACTTGGTATATGCAAAAATAAGTAAATAAAAAGGAAATACATTAGGTAAAAAAAAAAGTTCTTTATATGTTCTAGATATTATATATATCCTTATCAGATATAAGATTTGCAAATGTTTTCTCCAATCGTATTGGTTGTCTTTTCATTTTCTTACTAGTGTCCTTTGATGTAAAGAAGTTTCGTTTTTAATTTTGAAAGTTTAGGCCTGGCTGGTATGGCTCAGTTGGTTGCACCAAAAGGTTGCTGATTTGATTCCTGGTCAGGGCACATACCTGGTTTTGGCCTGATCCCCCCTTAGGGCATGCAGGGGGCATCGAATGGCGTTTCTCTCTCTCTCCCTCTCCCTTTCTCTCTCTAAAACCAAAAACAAAAAATAGCCCTCCCCCCCCCAAAAAAAAAAAACAGCCCAACTGGTGTGGCTCAGTGGTTGAGCAACCACCTATGAATCAGGAGGTCACAGTTTGATTCTGATCAGGGAACATGCCTGGGTTGCAGGCTCAATCCCCAGTAGCGGACATGCAGGAGGCAGCCAATCAGTGATTCTCTCTCATCATCCATGTTTCTATCTCTTTCCCCAGTCCCTTCCTCTCTGAAATCAATAAAAATATATTTAAAAATAAATAAAAATAAGAAGTTCAATTTACCTGTTTTTCTTTTTGTTGCATATGCTTTGGATGTCATACATATTTAAGAAATCATTGTCTACTCCACCTTCATGAAGATTTACAGCTGTTTCCTGCTAAGAGCTTTATAGCTTTGCAAAATGCCATTTTATTAAATTATGTTTTGGTTTATGTAAGATAACTATCATGTCAAAGATTCCTTCGTATAAGGATTACCAAAGAAAATAAATATAGTTTAGTTTCAACTTCTGTAGCATAATGGATTATAATGTAAATCATTCTTACTGGAATCAGATCCTGGATTCATCTAAGAAGCTTCTTCAGAGAATCTGTGTATCCTGATTGAAAAAGAGTATAACCAGCTGGGTAAGTAAGTTGGTTAGAGTGTCCTCCCAATACACCAAGGTTACAACTGATTCAATCCCGGGTAACAGCACATAACAGTCAATCAATGAATGCAAAAATAAGTGGAATAAGAAATTTATGTTTCTGCCTGGTACTGGCACAAGAACAGACATATAAACCAATGGAACTGAACAGAGAAATCAGAAATTGACCCAAACCATTATGCACAATTAATATTTGAAAAAGAGGCAAGAGCATACAATGGAGCCAGGATAGTCTCTTCAATAAATGGTGTTGGGGAAATTGGACAGATACATCCAAAAACATTAAACTAGATCACCAACTTACACCATACACACAAAAAAAAAACAACCTCAAAATGAGTAAAGGACTTAGTGTAAGACAGAAAACCATAAAAATCTTAGAAGAATCCATAAGCAGCAAAATATCAGACATATGTCATAGCAATATCTTTACTGATATAACACCTAGAGCAATGGAAACTAAGGACAAAATAAACAAATAGGACTATATCAAAATAAAAGGCTTCTGCACAGCAAAAGAAACCATCAACAAAACAACAAGAGGAAATGAATATGGCGGTATAGGGGAACATCTAAACTGCTGCCTCAAACAATTTCAAAATTATAACTAAAAGACAGAACAGACAACTTCCAGAGCCACAGGAAAGCTGGCTGAGTGAAAATTCTACAACTAAAAGAAAGAGAGGGACTCACGAAGACTCAGAGGAGCTGTAAAAAGCTGAGGTACCGAGACACACACGAAGAGAGAACAGGCAGCAGAGGGTTTGACTGCTTGCTCTAGAAGGGAGACTGAAAATCTCAACTGCACTGAACCCCACTTCTGACTACACAGAATCCCAGTTCTGGAAGAGACTCATACAGGGGAATTTGGACTGTTGTGAAAAGGAAGGAGTGCAGGGAAACTTAGGGGAGCCGCGAAAGACAGAGGTCTGGGGGCATGCGAAAGTGCGCACACAGAGCACTGACTGCTGATTGTGCCACTGGCTTTCTCTAGTAAGAGGAAAACAGAACCTCCTAACAGCACTGAAATCCAGGTCCGACTGCACTGAACCCCATTTTCAGGTGAGACCCTGGAAACCCAGATTCACACAGGTCCCTAGAGCACATAGAAACTCAGAGGATCCGGAAAGGCAGAGGGCTAAAGGCGTGTGCATGTACGCACAGAGAGGGCTGCAGCAATTACTCAGGGGCTGTCGTGTATGTCAGGGCTGACAGGAAGCCAAGGCTCTCTACTCAACCCTGAGACCCCAACACATCCAAGCCCAGCAAGTTCTCCAGGCACAGACACAGCTGATCCTCACAACCAACTGGCTTGGAGGTCAATTCCCCCCAGTGATACCAACAACAATCAAGAATTAACTACAGCTGAAACCGGTTTGGCTCAGTGGATAGAGTTTTGGCCTATGGACTCAAGAGTCCCAGGTCCGATTCTAGTCAAGGGCATGTATCCTGGTTGCGGGCATATCCCCAGTGGGGGCTTGCAGGAGGTGGCTGATCGATGTCTCTCTCATCGATATTTCTAACTCTCTATCCCTCTCCCTTCCGCTCTGTAAAAAAACAATAAAATATATTTTTTAAAAAGAATTAACTACAATAAGACTATACACACAGTCCACAAAGGGGTGCGCAAAGAGTGTCCACCTCAGGTAACTGGGAAGGCCGAGCTACTGGGCCATATAGGACACCTACCACACAAAGCTACTCTACCAACTCAGAGAAGTAGTGAAATATATGGAGACAAAAAAAAACAGATTACAAAGGAAAGAAATGGAGGAAAACAAACGACTGGATATAGAGTTCAAAACCATGGTTATAAGGTTTTTTAAGAATGTCCTAGAGCCAAAACCGGTTTGGCTCACTAGATAGAGTGTCGGCCTGCGGACTGAAAGGTCCCAGGTTCGATTTCAGTCAAGGGCATGTATTCTGGGGGCATGCAGGAGGCAGCTGATTGATGTCACTCTCTCATCCATGTTTCTAAGTCTCTATTCCTCTCCCTTCCTCTCTGTAAAAAATCAATAAAATATATTTTTTTAAAAAAAGAATTTCTTAGAAAAGATGAATAAATTTAGTGAGACCCAAGAGGAGATGAAAAAAGGACCAACTAGAAATTAAACATACACTGACTGAAATAAAAAATATTATACAGAGACCTAACAGCAGACTAGAGGAACGCAAGAATCAAGTCAAAGATTTGAAATACAAAGAAGCAAGATACACTCAACTGGAAAAAAAAAAAAAAAAGAAACCAAAAATGTGAAGATAATATAAAGAACCTCTGGGACAACTTTAAGCATACCAACATCAGAATTATGGGAGTGTCAGAAGAAGAGAGACAGCAAGATATTGAAAACCTATTTGAAGAAATAATGATCAAAAACTTCCCCCACCTGGTGAAAGAAATAGACTTACAAGTCCAGGAAGCACACAGAACCCCAAACAAAAGGAATCCAAAGAGGACTACACCAAGACACATCATAATTAAAATACTAAGAGCAAAAGACAAAGAGAGAATATTAAAATTAGCAAGAAAAAAAAAACAGTTAATTACCTACAAAGGAGCACCCATTCGACTGTCAGCTGATTTCTCAACAGAAACTATGCAGGCCAGACAGGAGTGGCAAGAAATATTCAAAGTGATGAATACAAGAACCTACAACCAAGATTACTCTACCCAGCAAAGCTATCACTCAGAATTAAAGGGCAGATAAAGAGCTTCAAAGATAAGAAAAAGATAAAGGAGTTCATCAGCACCAAACCAGTATTATATAAAATGTTGAAAGGTATTCTCTAAGAAAAGGAAGAAGAAGAAAAATAGTAAAGGTAAAAATTATGAACAACAAATACATATCTATCAATAAGTGAATCTAAAAATCAAGTGAATTGAAAATCTGATGAACAGAATAAACTGATGAATATAATAGAATTAGGGGCATAGAAAGGGAGTGGACTGACAATTCTCAGGGGGAAAGCGGTGAGGGAGATACAGGAAGAGACTGGACAAAAATCATATATCTATGAATGAGGACAATAGGGGGAAGGTAAGGGCAGAGGGTGGGATGGAAGCCAGGTGGAGGGGAGATATGTAGGAAAAAAAGAGGAACAATTGTAATAATCTGAACAATAAAGATTTATTTACAATAAAAATAAAAAAAACAAGAAAGCCCAATGCATGGGAGAACATATTTGCCAATGTTATTCTATACTAGAGGCCCAGTGCACAGATTTTTACATCAGTGGGGTCCCTCAGCTTGGCCTGTGCCCTCTCGCAATCCAAGACCCCACTGGTGCACAATCAGAGGCTGTGGAGATACTGTGGGAAGGCTCCAGGGTGTGTCTGGCTCCATCTCCCCCAGTCCCTATTGGGGCTGATCAGGGTCAGGGAGAGACCATGTGAGGTTGGCCAGCTGGGGAGGGACCATGGAAGGGCCCTAGGGCATGTCCAGTCTATCTAGCCCAGTCCTGATTGGCCAGACCCCCTTAGCAAGCTAACCTACCGGTCAGATTGTCTGCTCCCCAGTGGTCAGTGTGCATAATAGCGAAACGTCAAATGGTCACTTAGGCTTTTATAGAGAGAGAGATGCCCGATGCACAAAGATTTGCACAAGAATGGTCCTTCCTTCCCCTGGCTGCCAGCCTTTCTACCTTGATCTGGCCTAGAGCTGCCTTTCTACCTTCCCATGCTGCCCAGAGACCCAGAGCAGCCAGGAGTGGTGCCTGCATATGCAAATCAACCTGCCATATTTGTTGTGTTAATTTTATACTCACTCCTGATTGGCTGGTGGGCATCATGAAGGTATGGTCAATTTGCATCTTTCTCTTTCATTAGTGTAGATAGATAATAAAAGGCTAATATGCAAATAGACCAAATGCAAGAACAATCAAACAACAAAACAACCGGCAGTTATGATGTAAACTGACCACCAGGGGACATGCATGAACATGGTGGGTGTTGGCAGCAGGCAGCAGAGCGCAGAACTTGGCAGGCATAGGCCATGGCAGGATGGTGGAGTAGGTGAGCAGGGACACCAGACTAAGGTGAGGCACTGGTCACTGTCATCAGGGTGAACCTCTGATGGTTACTGAAAATTCTTTGTTCCCGTGCACTTCAGTCCCACTTAGCACTCACACCCGCTACTGGTGCCAGAGCTGCACTTGAACCCAGTGCTAATGCCTGACACTGGCCCTGATTGCTCAGCAACGTGAGCGGGTGCGAGCAACGGCTACCAGCCCAAATTGCCTCTCAGGGATTCTCCAGCTCCCCCTGCTCCTGAGGGCAATCAGGGCTAGCAGCTGCCTCTAGCATCTATTGTCAGTGACGGCCCCACTTGCACCCCCAGCCAATGCCATATCCACCACTCGTACCCACTGCCAGCACCTAGTGCCAGTCCCAATCGCTTGTCACCATCAACAGATGCAAGCAGCAGCTGCGGGCCCCGATCACCCCTGAGAGCTTCTCCACCTCCCCTATTCTTAAGGGACAAATGGGGCAGCAGCCACCACTCACAGCTACTGACAGAACCCACCCCACTCACACCTGCTGCTGGCACTGGCCCCAATCACTCCATCTAGTGCCATCAGCAGGTTCAAGTAGGGCTGGCGCCATCAGTGTGTGGGAGCAACAGGGGCAGGAGGGAGACTGCCGGCAGATAGGAGACCAGAGGCTGTGGCCCGAGGGGCCGGGTGGGAGCACAGAGGATAAGCTGAAACCCACCCCTGTGCCCACCACAACCTCACAGCCCACTTTCAAGGTGCATGAATTCATGCACTGGATCCTAACTCTCTGATAAGGGTTTAATCTCCAAAAAGTATGGGGAATTCATACAACTTAATAAAAGGAAGATAAACAATCCAATGAAAAAAAATGAGCAAAGGACCTAAATAGACACTTTTCAAAAGAAGACATAAGGAAGGCCAAGAGACATATGAAAACATACTCAAAGTCACTAATCATCCAAGAGATGCAAATCAAAACAACAAGGTACCATCTCACACCTGTCAGAATGGCTATCCTCAACAAATCAACAAATGACAAGTGCTGGAGAGGATGCGGAGAAAAAGGAACCCTCCTTCACTGCTAGTGGGAATGCATACTGGTGCAGCCACTGTGGAGAACAATATGGAGTTTCCTCAAAAAACTAAAAATGGAACTCCCATATATCCCACTTCTAGGAATATATCCCAAGAATTCAGAAACATCAATCAGAAAGGACATATGAATCCCTATGTTCATAGCAGCACAATTTACAATAGCTAAGATTTGGAATCAGCCTAAGTGCACATCAGCAAATGAGTGGATTAGAAAACAGTGTTACATCTACAGAATGGAATACTACATTGCTGTAAAAAAAAAAAAAAAAAGAAAGAAAGAAAGAAAGAAAGAAACTCTTGCCATTTGCAACAGCATGGATGGACCTGGAGAGCATTGTGCTAAGCAAAATAAGCCAGTTGGAGAAAGATAAATATCATACAAAAAAAAAAGAAAGATAAATATCACATGATCTCACTTGTTTGTGAAATATAATGAACAAAATAAATTAATTAACAAAAATAGAGAAATAGAGTCAAAGGAAAAATATTTTAGAATATAATAGAATAGAATCCTGGTATTTGCAGATTTTTTATATTTTCTACAACTTTTGTGATATACTATGTTAGTATAGCTTTGGTAATATTATATTTGAAATCTTTTTTTCTTGAAATATTACATGTTTGTTACATGTAAATCGCTAATTACTTTGTATCTACAATCTATTTTGTAGTTATTTCTTACTACTATAAATAAATAAATAAATAAATAAATAAATAATTGATATTTCTCTTTCCCTCCACTCTCTCTCTCTAATCAATCAACAAATAAGAGTGTTCCAAATTATATGTGTTCTATATTTTTCCTATAATTATTTGTACTAGTATATCAAATATATATCCTATAGAATAAATAGCTAATATTATAATTAGACTGAATAGCAGAAAGACCATCTGGATGACCTTCCAGGCCACTGTCCGAACGACCATCTGGACGACCTTCTGGATGAAGCCAGGGCTATAAGGGGCTGTGAGGGCCGGCTAAGGCTGCAAGGGCTGGCCGAGGCAGCCAGGGCTACAAGGGTTGAGTCCTTTGCATGAATTTCGTATATTGGGCCTCTACTATAAATATACTATAAGCCCAGTCCACAAAATTTGTACACAGGTTGGTCAGTCGCCTGGCCGTCTCCCTGCCTTCCCTTGCTGCCTGCACGCCACCAATATATGGTTCCCCACCTCCCTACCTCTTCACCTCCTTCTTCCTTCATAATCCACATTCACCACCACCCACCTCTGATTCCCCATCCCAGCCTGGGGCCCTGCCCCAACCAGGGAGTTGAGACCTGCCGTCTGGGGAGGAGGGACAGGGGGAATGATCCAGGAGGTTGGCTGACAGCTCAAAGAGGGATCTGGCCCTTGGCCCCCCTGTAAAGGAGACCATGTCTGCCACCACTTACCCCTGGTTTCCCATGTCAGCCCAGGGGCCTGACCCCAATCAGGTGATTGGGGCCTGCTTGCAGGGGGAAGAGACCAGGAGGTTGGCTATCAGGGCCTCAGCAATTGGGGCCTACAGGTTGGGACAGCTCCTGCACTGAGCATCTACCCTTGTAGTCAGTGCGCATCACAGCGACCAGTCTTTTACATATGTACTAGAGGCCTAGTGCATGAAATTCGTGCATGGGGGAAGCGTCCTTCAACCCAGTCTGCTCTCTCTCCAATCTGGGACCCCTTGAGGGTGAGATCAGACCTAAACAGGCAGTTGGACATCCCTTTCACAATCCAGGACTGCTGGCTCCCAACTGCTCACCTGCCTGCCTTCCTGACTATCCCTAACTGCTTCTGCCTCCCAGCCTGATCACCCCCTAACCACTCCCCTACCAGCCTGATTGATGCCTAACTGCCCCCCTGCCAGCCTGTTTGCCCCTAACTGCCCTCTCCTATGGGCCTTTCTCCTAACGGCCCTTCTCTGCAGGCCTGGTCACCCCCAACTTCCATACTCTGCCAGCCTGACCATCCCTAACTGCCCTCCCCTGCAGGCTTGATCACCCACAACTGCCCTCCCTTGCAGGCTTGGTCCCTGCCAACTATCCTCCCTGCTGGCCATCTTGTGGTGGCCATCTTTTGTACACATAGGGGCAGGATCTTTTGACCACATGGGGACAGTCATCTTGTGTGTTGGAGTGATGGTCAATCTGCATATTACTCCTTTATTAGTTAGGATAGAAGCCTGCTGTATGGGTGGGGGCCAATTGGTTTGCTCTGAAGGGTGTCCCAGATAATGGTGAGTGTTCCCTTGGGGCATGGGGTGGCCGGGGCGAGGGGCCTGTAGTGGTTTTCAGGCCAGCTACACCACTCAGTGACCCAAGCAGAGGCCCTGGTATCTGGGATTTATTTATCTTCTACAATTGAAACTATAGCTTGGAGCAGAACCAAGCCTTCTGTTCCCACAGCCATTGAAACTTTGCTGCCTTAAGCACTGGCCAGGGTATGTGTAAAGCTTGGCTTCCTCCATTGCCAGCAGCAACCCAAGGCTCCCTCTTGCTCTCTCTGTGGCCATAGCCATCTTGGTTAGGTTAATTTGCATACTTGCAAGGAGAAAATAATGACGGTGGAATAGACGGAAGTGTCTGGAGCCTTGTCAATGGGCAGACAGAGAGAGAGCAGTTGAGAGTCGCACTGGGAGTGTTTGTTGGCAAGGTAAGAGTCAGTTATCCTCTAGGAGAAGGTGGGGGACTGCTGGACAGGACTCTTCTGACCAGGTAGGCCCACTGCCACGGGATTTTTGTCTCTCGGAATCACCAGCGTGAACACAGAGACCGCACCATCTTGCAGAGGGAGGTGGATGTCTGTGGCGGTCTGAAAGCTGCAGCTGAACAGCCGGGTGACCCAGAACACCACTCTCTAATCGGCACAGACACACAGATTCAGAGGAGCTCCACAAGGCACATGGAAAGGTCAGATTGCACCTGGGATAAGGTGAGGTCTCTTGTCCCGCAACAGAGATGTGCACAATGTGGGAAACAGGCTGCAGGAAAGCTGCTTCTGGAGAGGTCCGTGGATGTGGGGCAGGGCAGGATCCCTAAGTGTGGAAGGGGACTCTCAGAGCTGTGAACAGATGAGAGCTCTAGAAAACAACTCATTTTGATCTGAGGCAGAAGGACAGCCTGGGAGTTATTACAGTGTCTCGGCTTCTCAAATCCCCACAATCCGGTTTTGAGAACCACAGAGTAGCAAGATCTAAGCACAGCCTAGAGAGGTCCTGTCCTTAGTCTCAGAGGTCAATTCCGAAACACTGCCACCGAGGGATGACTCACAAATTAACTCTCACATAACCACAAAAGAATACAGAGATTAAGACACACCTCAGCAGTGGAACACAGGGAACTGCAATACCCTCCTAACTGGGAATCAGGAGTACCAAGCAGAACAAAAGTGTAAGCGAATGACCTCCACTACTGCCCATTCTATTTTTTTTCTTATTTTGCCTTTTTTTAATTTATTTTATTTTATTTTTTTATTTTTCATTTTTGCATATATTAATTAAAAAACTATATTTTTCTTTCCTCCTCAGTTAACTTTACCTTTTTAATTATTACATTTTTGTTTTCAATTAGTATTATTACTACTACTATTTTACCTTTTGGGGGGGAAAAGTGTCATTTTGTTTTTTCTTTATTTTACTTTTGGATTAGAGTTCTACAGTCTGTTTTCATCTTTCCTTTAGCATAATTTTACTCTATATCAATTCTACCTTTATGCCAACACTCTCCTCCTAACTTTCCCCATTTTGTTGTCTTGTTTCTCTTTCCCTTTTCCAACTTTAGATTCTTCCTATTCTTAATCTTTACCTGGTTAAATTTCACCCCACTTATATATCTAATTTCAAATCCCCTACTGCATGTCCATACAAACCTCTCTGTTGTCTTCACTATCCAAAAAGTTGTTTTTCTCTATGTCCTTTTGTTGCTGTTTGCCTGAACGGTGATTATATCGATTTTTTGTATTTTTTGTGAGATCTTTTTAGCTTATTCTGCTTGTTTTATTTTGCTTTTTGTTTGCTTTGTTTTGGTTTGTTTTTTACATCTCTTTTCCCTCACCTCCCTTGATATTTGTTGTTCTTTGTAGTTTGTATTAATTTCAAGGTACTTGTTGCTGGCTTTGTTGGGATTGGTGGCTGTTCTATTGGAGTTTTCTCCTCACATCTATAATTTGTTCCCTTTTTCTCTCTTATTCTCTTTCTTTTCTCTCTGACTTATTTTCTCTTTCTCTTTTCTTCTTCTTCTCCTTTTTATTTTTTTATTTTTCATTTTATTTTATTTTACTTTTTTCTCCCTTCTCCCAATTAGATTTTGGCACTTCTTTCTTTTCTTTTTTTCCTCATTTTCCTCTTCTTCTTTCTCTACTTACCCCTAATTTTTCTTGCATTGGTGGTCACCTTATTTGTGGTTATTAACATCCTGAATACATTCTGTTCAGTGCGTTGTATGTTGTACCTGGTCGTGTTGTAGTTTGTGCCTTTGAATCAATATAGGAGATAGAATCACATAACCAGATTCCTGGAAAAGGAAGAACATGGGCAGAAGAAGAAACAGCCTGCATATGACAGAAATGCAGTTATCACCAGAAAAGGAAGTAAACAAAATAGAAGCAGAAATAAGCCTGCCAGAGAAAGAGTTCAGAGAAATGATCGTAAGGTGGATAAAAAGAATGGAAGACAAAATCGACAATGTGAGTAAGAGCCAAGAGGAAATGAAGAAGAAGCAAGA
>PVJN01029895.1:0-26160 GCA_004026805.1 Lasiurus borealis
AAAAACAAAATGTAATAATTAAGAAGGGAAAAGCAAGTGAGAAAAAAAATTAATTTCTTAAGTAAAAGTTGGAAAAAAATAAAATGTGCTGTAGTGAAGGTCATTTATTCTCTCTACTGTTCTGTTTGGCATGCCTGTTTCCTATTCAGAACACTTTTGAGGTTTCTTGCATTCTACTGCTCCTCAGTTTTATAAGCTAGTCCTGATTTTCAAGCAGGCAGTGTGTCTTAATTTCTTGTATTCCTTTGTGTTTACTCAAGAGTCAATTTGTGATTCAATCCTTGGGTGGCATTGTTTCCAATTGATCTCTGGATCTATAGGTCCTCTCTAGCCAGTGCTTAGATCTTGCTTTCCCTGTGGCATTCAATACCAGTTTGTGGGAGTGTGTTGCCTTAGATCTGGTTCTCTGATGATTATTCCCTGATCTGATCCCCAGGTTCTAGAAAACCAACTTTCCCCTGCAGTCTCTTAGAGTGTCCCCAATTGGGTGATATTATGTATTGGGCTTAGTAATTAGAAGCAAAGATTTAAAGGAAAAAGAAAAAAAAAAAAAGAGAGCCAGCAAAATTGTGCATACTCCAGGACTGAACACAAGTCTGTGCAGTCTTTTTTCCACCCTTGGGTCTAAGAATCCAGCACACTTTTAAAATTTTTAGGCTGTTCTTTTGCATCAGATAAAAATGAGTTGCTTTCTAGAGATCCCCTCTGTTAGCCGCTTGAGGATCCCCTTCCACATTCACGGATCATGCCAGCCCCAACAGCCTCCGATTTCTCTAGGTGCATACTTCCTCTGTTCCTCCAGCTCCCACATTGCATGCATTTCTCTGTCTTGCGGGACCAGAGACCTCACCTTATTCCAGCGAAATTTGACCTTTCCATGGTGGAGTGGAATGCTCCTCTGAATCTACGTGTTTGCACTAATTGGGGACTCGTGCTCTGGGGTTCACAGCTATTTGGTGGTGCCGCAGTTGTAGCTTTTCAGGCTTCCGATAACATCCACTTTCCCCTTCAAATGGCACATTCTCTGCGTCCAAGCCAGTGACTTAGTTATTTTGTACTTGCTCTATAGAAAATGTTACAATGAAGAGGCAATCAAAGAGTACAGAGTCAGAAAGTGTAGTAAGAAATACTAAAAGCATGTATAGGGCAATTAAATAATGTTATCTTTTAGAATTTTGTCTACTTTTTAAGTTTTAAACTTATAGCACTTCCTTATAGTACCTGATCTTACATTCAGATGTTTTTATCATGCTCTTAAAATAGGGCCTAAAAATTGCCTAAGCTTCAAACTCCATACAACCTGGGTCTTCTTCTGGCCAAAAATAAAACACAATTTTTTATCTCAATAAATTATGTCAATGAAAAAATAATAATTCCCATTAATTGAGCACTTTGTATGGGCCTGACATTATTCTAGGCACTTTATATAATTTTCTTATTTAATCCTTAAAATAACTCTATGGACTGATGCGATTCTCATTTCAGTGAGTTACAGAAAAATAGTAATTTACTCAAGGCCATACAGTTCAAACTAGTGTTGTCTTTTTCTGCAGCCTGTGCTCTACCTAGAATGTTTTGCTTATGTAATCCTCTATGTTTGGCATTTAACCACATTTTTTGTGTTGCCTGCCTGCTACTTTATGTCTATGCTCTTGGACTCCAGCTATACGTTCCTTGAAGTAAAGAATAGAACCCAAGTTTCTATCATATCACCTTCAACATGAGGCACAGTGCTGAACTTCAGCTAGAATCCCTTTAATTTTTTACAGTAAAAATTGATTAGAAGTAATATCTGTCTGGAAAATGCCTTAAGAGAATTATAGAAATAATGAAAAAACGAACAATTTTCTGCCTTAATACAATATGCTACCACATGGAAATGGTGGGGAGAAATCACTGATTCATAATTAAAAATTTAAAAAGAGTATGAAATTTAAAGCTATTGGTAAGCTTTGGGTGTCTGTTCTGAGCCATCACTGCTGGCTGGTGGGTACATGTGTGAAATGCTAGTTACCATAGCAACCATCACAGCAAGGTTTTATTCTCCCCCTCCCCCCAGATTTGGCTTATGAATCCAAATCAATAAATGTTTATAATGAACTCTCCAGTTGGCCAAAGAAGTAAAAGCTTAAGCCAGAAAAATCCTTCTGTCTTGTGAATGTGAGTCATAGATATATTGGCCATATTCTGGGGACAGAAAAAGGCTATCCATGGAATAAACAATTGGCAACATCATTTTCTTTGCAAGAGCATTTAAGAAAAACCCACTGAGTGAAAATCTGCTTCACATGCTTACTGACAAGAATACAAAGTGTACACATCTAAGGCAGAAAGACAAAATCGCACAAATCACAGATGCTGGGTCTCGAAGGAACATTGATGTAATTGGACCTAAATGATGACACTTAAGTTCAAATACAGTAGAGAGAGACATTACCCTTCATTGGTGGATATGTTTTCTATGATATACAAGCAGAATTCATACTAAAGTGTTTTTTAGTATGAAGAGTCCCAACAAAATCAAATCAGGCTATGAACTCTTGTAAGGATTTTTTCTGTAGCATTTCAAACAGATGGTCAAATAGCCTCTCCTGGGATATTTTTAGTGAAAGAAAAAGTCATTTTCCTCTAATCTCCATCTAGTAACTGTTAAATTGATTTCCTAAGCCAAAATCTCCTCCCACTCACATCCCTTAACTTCTACCCATTGGTATTAGTTTGTTCTTTGGCACAACAAAAAGCTAATGCATCCCATTTCTTCTTGGAGACAGCCTTTCAAAATTTTGAAGACAGCCATTGAGTCTTTCTTTAGTCTTCTCTTATTACTATATCAGAGTGACTCTAATCTCTCTCTCCCCTAGTTTCTTTCCTCAGAATGCTCTAAACTTGGCATTCTTCTCAAAATGTGGACTGTCAGAATGATCTTTACAAACCTCCAGATGTGGGTTAAGATGTCAAAGAAATTACTTTCTATGCTTTCTCTACTATGAATGATGTGACTAAGTCTGTGTGTGTGTGTGTGTGTGTGTGTGTGTGTGTGTGTGTGTGTGTGTGTGTGTGTTGGGGGGTGGTGTTTGCAGCCACATTGTACTGTTGGCACAGATTAAGCTTCTGGTTGGCTAAAACACACAGGGCACCCCATCCCAGAATAGGAGCAAATTAAATAAATATATTTCCCAGAGAGAACCGACTAGGGCAGAGATTCCCTAGCAAGCCACTAGCCTGAGAAGCAAAAAGAAACAGATGGTTTTGGCAGATATTTTAGCTGGCTGACATAGAGTGAGGAAGGAGTAATTGTCCACAAGATGTGGCTTAAAAGGTCCTAGTGAAGTGTCCTACACCTAAATGTCTCATTCATTCATTCATTCATTCATTCATTCATTCATGTGCCAAATTAGCTGGAATTTCATTTGAAAATGTTAAACATCTCCTGGCTATCTTTCCCCTTCCCCCCACAAAAAGACATATTATACCACTAAGCATATTGTGTAAGTTAGATTACTGCATTTATTCCTTTCTGGAAAGAGGAGAAGCAGGAGCAGTAGGAAATCACGAACCTCCTGCTTCTGAAGGGAGGGAAAGATGTTAAAATAGGAGGAAAGGTTTTAGAAAGAAGTAGTGGGATGTTCTGAAAGTTTTGCAGCTTTGCTCAGGGCCAGTCCATAGTTAATTCTATGACCAGTAGAAAGGTTACAATGTACACCAATGAAAGAAACAGGGGGATAGAAGAGACCCAAGTTCCAGTGTAATAATAAGCTGATCTGAGACAACAGGGAGTGGCGGGGACATCAGAACCTGGAGGGGTGACGGTTGCTGAGCTCCAGGCATATACTACAAAGAAAGATGTAGCCCTTGTGGTGTCAGATCTTCCAAAGTTTTAGAAATCTAGAAGTTTATGCAAAACCTAACTTGGGAATACTGGCCAATGTTCTGAGAGTCAAATAAAATACTCTTGTGGAATCTGAAAAAGATAAACTCAGAAACAAGGAAGAGAGTGGTAGTTGTCAGAAGATGAAGGTTGAGGGTGAGGGAGGTAAGGGGATATTGGTTAAAGGGTATAAACTTCCATTATAAGATTAACAAGTTTGGGGATCTAACAGTATGTTGACTATAGCTAATAATATTGTATCATATACTTGAATGTTGCTAAGAGAGTAGTTCTTAAAAGTTCTCACCACAAAAAAAGGGGGGGACTATGTGACAGAAAGGATGTGGTAGGTAACACTATGGTAGTGATCATTTTACAATTTGTAAATGTGTCAAGTCAACACATTTATGTAATGTTGTGTGTCATTTATATCTCAATAAAGCTGGAAAAATTCAAAAACAAAACAAACAAACTTCTCTGCTGCCAGATATGGATGAGGCTACCAGTTTGTGGCCTCTAATATTAGGGTCTACATAGAAAGCACCTATCCTATAGTTACATTTCTTTCAATGAAGCAAGGAGCAGAGACTCCAGGAATAGTGACTTAAATAATATAGGAGCTTCTGCCTTACCACTTTTTAAGCCTAAGAGCCTTAAAGGAGTTTATTTGGAGAGCTTACTATGTGTTTTCTGGAGTTTGAGGGAAAATCGAGGATAATGCCTGAGGATTCATGTTTGAGCCACCCAAGGGTAAGGAGCTGTGGCCATCTGCCTGCAGTGATAGAGCAGAGAGAAAGAGAGTTACATTGAAAGCAAGTGATGCTTTACTGTTCTATGTGCACATACATGTTTCCACATACATGTTTTCCAAACATGTTTAGAAAAGTTATGAAGCTGTCCTTGATAGAAACTGAACACGGAGCACATTAGAACATGTATAGGGAGATAAAACCCGTCATGACTTCAGCCTCTTCACTAAAGCAATTATTCATATACAGGTACACATGTATATGATTTTTCTTTCCTGAAGCTTTATAAAATCAAAGTATCTTGGTGATTTCTCCACATCAGTATCAGCCTTAGTCTTCCTTTCATTTTCATACTCAATTATATGGATAATATATGTATATACAAATAGTCCCTTATTGAAGGATACTCATATTGACTCTAATTTTTTGCTAATACTAATGATTCTGCAGTAAATTTCCTTCTTTGTATGTGCTTTTGCATATATGTTGTAGGATAATTACTAATATGGAATTGCTAACAACCAGAATGTGCCCTTTATATTTGAAAGATGTTACCAAATTGCCCTGCTGACAGGTAATATAAATTTGCATGACCACCAATAACCTATGCTGCACGAAGTGTTGTCAGTGGGCCAGCAGTATAGATATCACTAGAGCTTGTCATCAATGCAGATTCCCAGGCACCATACCAGACCTTCTCAATCTAAATCTGCATGTTAATATCTCCAGGTGGTTTGTAAGCATGTGAGGTTTGAGAAGTTCTGTAGCCTCTTCACAGATAGCTGTCAATCTCATTGTCTTCTTACGGTTTTATTTTTGTATTTTCTTCCGTTAAGTGAGGTTGAGTATCATTTTATGTGTTTAAGAATCCTTTTTTTTTAAATCCTTACCCAGGGATATACTTCTACTGACTTTAGAGAGAGGAAGGGGGAAAGAGAGAGAGAGAGAGAAAGAAGCATCCATATGAGAGAGAAACACGGATTGGTTACTTTCTGTACACACCTTGAACAGGGATCAAACCCATAAGTAGGTATGTGCCCTGACTGCAACCTTTTTTGGCGTACAAGATGACTCTCCAACGAACCAAGCCACGCAGCCAGGACAAGAGTCATTTCAAAGTCTTTATATATTAAGGAAATTATCTCAATATCTGTGATATAAATTGCAGATATCTTTGTTTATCAGTTGTCTTCAGTTTCTCATGTTTTTTCTTTGATGTGCAAAATTTTTGTTTTTATATAGTAAAATTTATATTTTTTATAGTTTCCGTGTTCTGAGTCAATACAAAACTCTTTCCCACTCCATAGTTATTTTTAAAATTTTCATTTTCTTTATGCATACTTTATGGTTTTATTGTTTACATTTAAATATGTTTCAATATGGAATTTATTTTAGTTGAAGAAATATGATGTGAATTTATTTTTAAAATTTCCAGGCGACTACCTTTTTGAATAATTCACTTTTTCCTGTATATTTCAAATGTCCCTTATAATCAAATACTAAATTTTTCTACATGAACTCTCTGTTAAAATTACTTCCTTTTGATTAACCAAGATTGTCTACTGAACTGATGAGTATATTCTTCCAGGTTTATGTTCCTGATGATAAAAATTTACTTACTTGCATCCCATTGGATCAGAGTTCCTGTAGGTGACTATGCATCTGATAAAGAAATACAGGGGCCGAGACCGGTTTGGCTCAGTGGATAGAGCGTCGGCTTGCGGGCTGAAGGGTCCCAGGTTCGATTCCTGTCGGGGGCATGTACCTTGGTTGCGGGCACATTTCCAGTATGGGGCGTGCAGGAGGCAGCTGATTGATGTCTCTCTCTCATCGATGTTTCTGACTTTCTATCCCTCTCCCTTCCTCTCTGTAAAAAAATCAATAAAATATATTTAAAAAAAAAAGAAATACAGGTTAAGGACTCAGAACCGAACTCCATAAATGTGCAACTTTGGCACGTGAATTATTTTGAGTGGAAGGCAATCAGGACCCTGTGGGCTAATGAGAAAATTCTAAAAGCACTTAAATTAGCAGCCTTAGGAGAAACCAAGATGGCAGCATAGGTAAACACGTGAACTTGCTGCCTCACACAACCACTTCAAAACTATAATTAAGAGACAAAACAGACATCAGACAGAACCACGGGAAGGCTGGCTGAGTGGAAATTATACAATTAGAAGGAAAGAGAAAAGCACTCTGAAACTCAGAGGAGAGGCAGAGGTGCAGCAGTGAAGTGCAGGGGTATGTAGGCACTCATGAGGAGAGGACTGACAACTAAGTATGCTGTTGTCTCTTTTAATCCGGAGGGAGATACAAGCTCCTGACTTCTCTGAACTCCAGTTCCGAGTGAGACTCTGGGGACCCAGACTCATGGTGTGGGGGAAAGTGGACTGTCTGGCATTGGACAGAACTCAAAGGTAGATTTCTCTCAGAAGTGCTTACAGCAATCATTGTTCCTGCACAGTGCTATGAGACAGAGATGTGGGACCTCTCCCAGGCAGGGCTGATGGTCAGCCATTGCTGTTTTCTCCACCCTGGTGATTTTCTGAGACCCCACCCCACCCAATTTACACCCAAGCTGTGCACAGAGGCTTTTGCATATGAATGGCCTGGCCCTTTGCAATTTAAACATAAGATCCCCAGAGCCTCTAAAAGAGAACCCAAGGCTTGACAGCAGCTTGCATTGCTTCACAGCTGGGCCTCATCTATGCATCTCCAAACCCCAAATAAAGAGAAGGAATCTGTAGATCTCTCTGTAGCTCCTGCTGGGTGATCTCTCTCCTTGGAGAACCGAGAGCCAGTGTACTCAGTGGTCAGAGAGAGACCATCTAGACTACAACTCTTCAGATCCATAGAGGCAACACTCAGGGGCCACACTCACTAAGCACCAAAGTCCCACTGAAGCAAGTCTTGCCCCATAAGGGTGTCTCCAACACAGAAGTTCTCCCATCAGAGACAAAACTGATCCTCACAACCAATTGGCCTGGAGGTCAATTCTTCCCACTGATATCAACAACAATCAAGGCTTAACTATAACAAGATTTGCATACAGCCCACAAAGGGGTGCATCAAGAGTGCCCACCTTGGGTAATTAAGGAGGCTGAGCCACTGGGCCCTATAGGACACCTAGCACACAAAACCATGCTATCAACACAGGGAAGCAGCTAAAATGCAAAGACAAAGAAACACGTCACAAATGAAAGAAATGGAGGGAAGCAAACTAATGGATATAGAATTCAAAATCATGGTTATAAGGTTATTCAAAAATCTTCTAGAAACTGCCAATAAATTTAGTGATATCCTCAAGAATATGAAAAAGGACAAACTAGAAATTAAGCATACATTGACTGAAAAAAAGAATAATATACAGAGATCCAACAGTACACTAGAGGATCCCAAGAATCAAGTCAAAGATTTGCAATATAAAGAAGCAAAAAAACACCCAACTGGAAAAGCAAAAATAATCCAAAAATATGAAGATACTGTGAGGAGCCTCTAGGACAACTTCAAGTCTACCAACATCTGAATTATGCAGAGCAAGATACTAAAAACGTATTTGAATAAATAATAACAGAAAACTTCCCGTACCTAGTGAAAGAAGCAGACTGACAGTCCAGGAAGCACAGAGAACCCCAAACAAAAGGAATCCAAAGAAGACCACACCAAGACACATCATAATTAAAATGCCAAGGGCAAAATACAAAGAGGGAATATTAAAAGCAGCAAGAGAAAAAGAGTTAGTTACCCACAAGGGAATACTCATATGATTATCAGCTGATTTCTCAACAGAAACTATGCAGGCCAGAAGAGGGTGGCAAGAAATAGTCAAAGTAATGAATAGCAAGAACCTACAACCAAGATTACTCTACCCAGCCAAGCTATCATTTAGAATTGGAGGTCAGATAAAAAGCTTCACAGATAAAAAAAAAATTAAAGGAATTCATCACCATCAAACCAGTATTATATGAAATGCTGAAGGGTATTCTTTAAGAAGAGGATGAAGAAGAAAAAGGTAAAGATAAAAGTTATGAACAACAAAGTGACAGCAAATACATATCTATCAACAAGTGAATCTAAAAATCAAGTGAATAAAAAGTCTAATGAACAGAATAAACTGGTGAATGTAATAGGATCGATCAGGGGCATAGAAAGGGAGTGGACTGACAATTCTCAGGGGGAAAGAGGTGTGGGGAGTATGGGAAGAGACTGGACAAAAATCATACACCTATGGATGAGGACAGTGGAGAGGGGGTAAGGGCAAGGGAGGGGTGGGAATTGATGAAGGGGAGCTATGGGAGGAAAAAGAGGAACAGTTGTAATAATCTGAACAATAAAAATTTATTAAAAAACAAAGATCAAACAAAGAAAAATTAGCAGCCTTAAAAATATTAGCAGCCTTGCCCATCATAGGAATTATTACTATGATAAATTTTTTAATGACTTACCTACATGGCAGGGGTCTCTGACTCTCTCATGTATGTAGGGTTCATCTCTCTCTCTCTCTCTCTAGCTCTATATCTAACTCTAGCTTTAGCTCTAGTTCTCTCTCTCCTCCTCCTCCTCGTCCTCCTCTTCCTCCTTCTTCTTTTCTGACTCTCTCATGTATGTAGGGTCCATCTCTCTCTCTCTCTCTCTCTCTCTCTCTCTCTCTCTCTCTCTCTCTCTCTCTCTCTTTCTCTCTCTCCCCCCCCCCCCCCCCCCCCCCTCTCTCCCTCTTCTCTTCTCTCTCTCTCTTATGTGTGGGTTCTCTCTCTCTCTCTCTCTCTCTCTCTCTCTCTCTCTCTCTCTCTCTCTCTCTCTCTCTCTTAAATTTGATCATTTTTCTCTTGTTATTTGGTCTCATGTCTATTTTATTATTAAACCAGCCAAGGATTCTTGAAGTTGAAGAAAGTTTTCCTTCCCTAAAGCAGGGTCTGTAGGTGTGTTTTTTTTCTTTTTGTTTTATTTTTAATAATTCCTTTAAAAAGAGAAGTAACTTACAGGGATCAGGAATTCTAGAATAGAGCAGATTTTATAATTTAGTGTTTTATACCACAGAAGCAAAAGCTTACTGTGCTTTTCCAGTTCTGGTTCTAAATGAGGAAATTAGACTTCCAGTCTCCCCTCCCTCACTGGTTGGAGTTTTCAGAACTATTCATTGGTTATCTAGCATTCTTTCTATCACTGTCTCATCAACTTTATTGCATTCTTACTTAATTCATTTATAGTTTTCTTGAATCAAAACTTAAAAGTAGCCAAAACTGATTTGGCTCAGTGGATGGAGCATTGGTCTGTGGGCTGAATGGCTCCAGGTTCAATTTCGGTCAAGGACATGTACCTTGATTTCCGGCACATCCCCAGTAGGGGGCGTGCAAGAGGCAGCTGATTAATGTCTCTCTCGTTGATGTTTCTAACTCTCTATCTCTCTCCCTTCCTCTCTGTACAAAATCAATAAAATATATATTTTTAAAAAACTTAAAAGTATTTAAGGTTTTTTGACACATTTCTTTTAACATCTCTCTTTTAAGAAGTTTGTGTATCAACTCTAATAGCAATTAAAAACAAGAATTGGAAGCATGGAAGGACTTGGAGAATATTATGCTAAATGAAATACACCAGTCAGAAAAAGAATTATCACATGATTTCACTCATATGTGGAATCTAATGAGCAATGTAAACTGATGAACAAAAATAGATCCAGTCATTTTTTTCCATAAGCATGGAGCAGACTTTTGAACTTAGAGGGAAGTTGGGGGAGGGTAGGTGGGTACAAATAGATCAACCAAATAATTTATGTGCATGCTAGAGGCCTGGTGCATGAATTCGTGCATGGGTAGGGTCCCTCAGCCTGATTGCTGATCGGGGCCAATTGGGGCAGGTGGGCTGGGAGGAGGGACTATGGGAGGTTGGCCATGCATAGGAGGTTGGGCATGGGAGTGCACTGACCACCAGGAGGCAGGTCCTACATTAAGCATCTGCCCCCTGGTTATCAGTGCACATCATAGCAAATGGTCATTTGGTTGCTCGGTTCATTTGGTCACTTAGGCTTTTATATATATAGATAGATATGCATAATCCATGGACACAGAGAATAGCATGGCAAAGGCCTGGAGTGGGTTGGAGAGGAGGGGGCTAAGGAAAGTCAATGGGGAGAAAAAGTGAGCATATTTAATACTTTCAACAATAAAGTTAAAAAATAAACAAGAATTGGAACTCAAATATATTGCTTAAAACTAGGGATATCTGCTTTTATTATATCCTAATATATAAAATCCAGGGTCTGTAACAACCAACTGAACACCGGAAGTCAGTCCTGCAATCGGTGCTGGGTTTCTGTGGTGACTCAGACTGACTGCTGCCTGTGCAGGCCTGGGACTGCTGCCTGTGCAGACCTGGTGACCCAGCACTGATTGTTGAGAGGGCTGAGGATCAGGCCCAGAGAGAGGCTCAAAGAGAGAGGCAGGGTCTGATCCACAGCCTCAGTGGCAGCTGTTGATCAGCCATTGCCTCTCTCTTTCTCTCTGGGCTTTGCCAGCAACCTCACCTCTGTTTCTCTTTGGGCCTCTGTAGGGGCTACTGATCAGCTCTGCCTCTTTGATCAGGCCCACAGATAAGCCCAGAGTTGCTGACTGGCATAGAAATCAACCAATCAGAACCAAATTGGCTGCCAAGGGAGAGCAGTTGGGGGCAAGATCAGGCTAGCTGGGAGGGCAGTTAGGGGTGATCAGGCAGGCAGCCAGATGAGCCTAAACTGCCAGTCAGACATCCCCCAAGAGGTTCCCAATTGGAGAGGGTGCATGCTGGAGTGAGGGAAACCCCCCTTCCATGCATGAATTTCGTGCACTAGGCCACTAGTATTTTTCATAATATTCCTTTTAACTATGTCAATTATTTTACCTGATGACATAAAATGAGGACATGTTATGACCAGAACAAGGCTTGTTTCTAGTGGGTCTCAAGCTGCTCCTACACACACACTTGTACGAATGTTAGCAAGTGAGTTCCTATGAAATGGAGGCAGTTTTCTAATACAAAAAAATTATTGGAATAAAACTGAGAAATCCTTAATGTCACCACCCATTTTAATAACATTTTAGTTTGGAAGAAGAAACTTTATTAAACTCAATAATAAAAGGGATATGTTACATTTCTTCTCCCCTAATCACAGTAATTGTCCTTTTACCCATTTTAGAACAATTTTAAGTGTTCTCCTTTTGTCAGTTCACTTGAATTTTGCAAGCCTGCAATTTTGCAGACTTCATTATTATTGATGTTGTTAGCAACCAGCACGTATTAGCATGTGTACAGTTTGTTGAAATCAGTTTTCCTCTTTAGGGGCTCTGTAATATTAGTACTGGGCCTGGCTAAGGGCCATGAAAGTCACACCATGCTTTCCCAATCATCCCTACTGGGTTTGCCTGGAAACCCATGACCTGAGACTAGGTAGCCCTGCATGCAGCTAGTATACTTAGGGAATTGAGCCCAATAAATAGGAGTGGGGAGGAGCAAAACTGGGGAGAGTGAAACAGGGAAAGAAGAGAAGCCAATTCAAGAAAGCATAATTGAGCTGGTACTCTTGCTATCAATTGGGGAACTAGCCCCCTATGAACCCTCTGAGAAATATTCTAGAATGTTCTTTGGGATTATCCACAGGAGAAGGAACAGGAGGTATTTACTCTTTCGCTCTAATTCTCTTGTTTAAAGATCGTTCTAAAGGTGTTGACTCCCTCAGACTTTCAGGTGAGAAGGCCCTGGCAGTCAGCAAGATAAAAACCACCTTGCCAAGGATCCCTAGGAAAACATCTGGCTGCCACAGCAATAGGCAAAGCAAAAGGAGATGCTGAGAAGGAGTGATAGAGGCATTATAGATGCCCCTTATACCTACACACCAGGAAAAATATTCCTGAATGGAACTGGGCTTCTGAATATACTTTGTCACCTGCTGCTGGCATTTAATTTTGAGATAAATGTGGATGCAATGTTTTAAGATGGCCACAGCAAGGTGGTAACAGTGGACCACTCCTTGTGGTTCTATCCACATATCTCAGTGGTCTGTGGCTGAATTTGCTGAGCCTCACTGTGGCCCTGCCACCCAACCAGTCTCTGCCACCTTGCCCACTCAGAAAGTGTCCTTGGGCTTCTGTAACACCACAGGCCCTGTACACCTACTCCTCCTTGCCAGGTCATGGTGCCAATAAGAGAAATCGGAGCACAGGGAAATAGGTTCTGAGGTTTTGTGGTATCATTGTAAGGAGTATGGCTAATATTGTAAGGAGTATGGCTAACACTGCAGTGGGCATCTGCTAAACTCATCTGGGTTCATTGGACTGGCGCTAAATAGAGCAACATGAGTCATAGAGCTGGTTCTGTAGGCATAGGCACTAGTACAGACTTTGTAGTTGGTCAGCACCATTTTCAAAACTTTCTCCAGTGGCTTCGAATCATTTCTGGAATAAAGTAGGAAATACATCCTTGCATATGGAGATTCATGCACATATAAGCATATATATGCCAAGTGCAGTCATGGTACAAAGACAGAGAAAATTGTCTATAAATGTCTTTTTGGTTTGTTCTGTAGACTCAAGTCAAAGGGATATCTGGTGAGGGGATATAAGGATATGTGGCCTTTCAGATAGAGTTTCACTCCTCAGAGAGCTCTGAGAAAAGGACCTGGCCTAACCCGATACCCAGAGAAACAGCAGATGCAATGAGCAGACCAGGGTAGATGAGCACATCTGCTCAGCAATGTGGGATGCAGGGATACAATTCTGACTTGGCTGAGTGGCTCCCTTTTCATTCCAGGCCTCCTTTCTTTTTGTTATCTGACAGTCTCAGATAATATAGAACAAAACTTAGAAGTATCTATTATGTCTGCAAAGTCCTAATGGAAGAACTTCACAAACATGTAGCCATTTAGTTCTCATAAAAATAGTTTGAAGTACATAGTATTACCACCTCCATTTTATAGATGAGAAAGCTGAGGCACCAGGGGCTATGTAATTAACTCAAGGTCATGCAACAAGTGAGTGGTAGAGCTGAGATCTACAGTCTGTGTCCTTTTGTCTGCCAGTGGATTAATCACTGTACTCCCTTCCTGATCTCCCATTGGTGTGGTGCTTGATTCTAGTAGATCCTGTATGATTCTCAATTGTTTTGCATGTTTGCTTTGTTTCCTCAACTAGATTATGAGAAACCTACAGTAACAGTGTAGGTGAAAGCTCTCCCAGTTACTAACATTGTCAGACAGGATTTGAGGAGTATGACCTTCCAGAGAGTCCCCATGTCGTTATTCTGGGCTAATTGACGCCCCTCATGGTTATCTTATATAATAAAAGGCTAATATGCAAATTGACCTAACGGTTGAATGACCAGTCGTTATGACACGCACTGACTACCACAGGGCAGACACTCAACACAGATACTGCTCCTTGGTGGTCAGTGCACTCCCATGGGGGAGGGGGTGCTGTTCAGCCACAAGCTAGGCTCATGGTTGGCAAGTGCAGCAACAATGGTAGGAGACTCTCTTGCCTTCATGGCATCATTAAGGATGTCCTACTGTTGGTTTAGGTGGGGACTTGACCTAAGCCATCAGCTGGATATCCTTCACGGGCTCCTGGACTGTGAGAGGGCAAAGGCCAGGCTGAGGGCCTGCCCACTCCCCTTGAGAGCACGAATGTTGTGCACCGGCCTTTAGTTTCACATGAAGAACAGACCATAAGGAGCAACTCAGAAGCAGAGACTTGGTAAGAGGCACACACACAGTGGCAGGGGCTGCAATGGAGAGACCAAGAGGCTGCAAGAGAGAGGCAGAAACTGCCAAGTGACTGCGTCATAAATGTCCACATTGTCCTTCAATGAAAACTTAAATGATGTTCTATTTAGTAAGAAGGTAGAAAAATCTTAGATTTTCTTTCTCATAAAATGGTCCAAATAAAAATACCTATTGCAACTTTAAAAGGTAAGCTTAGTTACCTAAATATCTTATGGATTAGAGCAGTTCATTTTTGGCAATGCTGGGCAAAGAGGAGGTGCCACTGCAGTTCTTGCCCTTTTAGTGCTAGTTTAAGTGCTAAATCCCATGTAGAATATTTCCTTCAATAAAAAATATAAAGCTAACATTGGATGACTATATTGCTATAAAGATTAATACAATCTGCCGAGACTAGTTTGGCTCAGTGGATAGAGAGTCAGCCTGCGGACTGAAAGGTCCCAGGTTTGATTCCAGTCGGGGGCATGTACCTTGCTTGTGGGCACATCTCCAGTGCGAGGCGTACAGGAGGCAGCTGATCGATGTCTCTCTCTCATCGATGTTTCTGACTTTCTATCCCTCTCCCTTCCTCTCTGTAAAAAATCAATAAAATATATCTTTAAAAAAGATTAATGCAATCTAGGCTTAACTCATTATTATAGTCACTGGGTAACTGTTATACATATTCTAAACATGATGATAATATTGTATTAAATTTTATTGTATACATTTTTTTCTTCTGACTTAAAAAAATTAATATTAAGAAATTGTTGTTAGGCCTAAGCCCTGTGTCCAGGTGCCCTGCTGAGCCTAAGGAATGTGGACAGTAGTTAGAATGTCCATATTCATCCTGAGAACTTAGCACACAGCATAACTTTTGAAAATATGTATTAAATACAAATGTGACTGGTAGTGATTTGCTACATATAGAAATTAAATTTAAAAAGCAAAAGCCAAATTTTCTATATGTTTTCTCTTTTCTTTCTTTCCTTTCCATTCCCTCACCCTTCCTTCCATTTTTAAAATTAAATGAGTGTGTGTGTGTGTGTGTGTGTGTGTGTGTGTGTGTATCCAAAGAGTAATATGCAAATTGACTATACCTCTGCCAAACCCACCAGCCACGTCCACCAGCCATTTAGAGTGAGTATTCAGATTAACCCAACCAAGATGACTACAGCCATAGAGAGAGCAGGAGAGAGGCTTGGGTTTCCCCTGGCGATGGAGGAAGCTAAGCTTTCCGCAAACCCTGGCCTGCACTTAAGGCAACAAAGTTTCAATGGTTGTGCCAGCAGAAGGTTTGACTCTGCTCCAGGCTACAAAGTTTCAATTGTAGAAGATAAATAAATCCCAGATAGCAGGGCCTTTTCTTGGGTCACTGGGGAGTGTGCCCAGCCTACAAACCACCACAAGCCCAAGAGTAATATGCAGATTGAGCATTACTCCAACACACAAGATGACTGCCTCCATGTGATCAAAAGATCCTTCCCCCATGTGGACACAAAATGGCCACCACAAGATGGCCAGCAGGGGAGGGCAGTTGACCGGGACCAGGCCTGCAAGGCAGGGCAGTTGGAGGTGATCAAGCCTTTAGGGGAGGGTAGTTAGGGGTGACCAGGCCCACAGGAGAGGGCAGTTAGGGGCAAACAGTCTGGCAGGGGAGCAGTTAGGCATCAATTAGGCTGGCAGGGAAGTGGGTAGAGGGTGATCAGGCTGGCAGGCAGAAGCCGTTAGGGAAAATCAGGAAGGCAGGCAGGTGAGCAGTTGGGAACCAGCAGTCCTGGACTGTGAGAGGGATGTCCGACTGCACATTTAGGCCCTATTCTAAATGGGCAGTTGGACATCCCTCAAGGGGTCCCAGATTGGAGAAGGACACCCCCCTTCATGCACGAATTTTGTGCACTGGGCCTCTAGTGTGTGTGTTTGTGTGTGTGTGTGTGTGTGTGTGTGTGTGTGTGTGTAAATTTTAAAGAGATAGAAACATTGGTAAGAGAGAAACATCAATCAGCTGCTTTCTGCATGCCCATTACTGGGGATCGAGCCCACAACCTGGGAAAATAACCTCTCTTCCCCACTGGAATCAAACCTTGACCTCTTTTTTGTTGTTGTTTGGTTAATCCTTACCTGAGGATATTTTTCCATTGATTAAAAAACCCCCACTTTATTGCTGAAAGTATTACATATGTCACCCTTCTCCCTACATTGACCTCTCTAACCCATCCCACCCCTTGCCCTAGGCTTTCACCACCCTATTGTCTGTGTCCATGGCTTATGTATATATGCATACAAGTTCTTTGGTTGATCTCTTTCCACCTACCTCTCCCCTGCCTTCTCTCTGAGATTACATTGATTTTTTAGAGAGAGTGGAAAGGAGGAGGAGAGACAGAAAGAGAAACATCCATGTGAAAAAGACACATTGATTAGTTGCCTCCCAAACACCCTGACCCTGGTCCAGAATGGAGCCTGCAACTGAGGTATCAAACCTGAAACTTTTTGGTACACTGGCTCACACTCTATCCACTGAGTCAAACTGGTAAACTTTGGCCTCTTAGTTTATGGGCCCACCCGCAAGCACTGAGCCACATTGGCTGGGCCTAAACGTTTCTTCTCTTTTCTTTTCTTTTCTTTTCTTTTCTTTTCTTTTCTTTTCTTTTCTTTTCTTTTCTTTTCAGATCATTGTAGATGTAGTTGTAAGAAATAACACAGAAAGGTTCTGTAGACCCTTCACTTAATTTCACTCAATCTTCTGTAACCTTTAAATTGTGCAATCTTCCTGCACAGTTTAAAAGTGCAAAACCTCATCATTTGTATCAAAATACAATCCATCTTTTCTAAATAGCTAGTACAAAGTTTTACTTGTACTTAACAGTTTGCCCCTTGACACTGGGTAGTGTCAAGGGGTAAACTATTAGATTCTGAAATGTTCTAGATTACAGTTAAGTATAGACTCAATGCTAAATAATGTCACTATTACTTTTCTAAATTTTAAACATTTTAGTACTTTTCTCTAAATGTTTGGAATACAATGTCAACACTTATTGCCCTCATCTGTTTTGCTCAGTGAATAGAGTGTCAGCTCTCAGTCTGAAGGGTTCCACATTCAATTTTGGTCAAAGGCAAGTACCTGGCTGCAGGCTCAATCCCTGGCCCCAAATCAGGGTGTGTCCAGATGTGTTTCTGTTTCTCCCCCTCCTTTCCATTTTCTGTAAAAATCAATGGAAGAAAATATCCTTGGGTGAGGATTAGCAACAATTAAAATGTCAACATTTATTGCTTTTGAACGATCCTAACCTCCAATAGATGACATTGTATAGGTTGAGTTGCTTTGGCACTGAACTTAAAGCTTTGTGCAAGACAGTAGAATAGGAAAAACAAGCACATGGGTTTCCTATCCCCTTCCTCCTGGGGGAGAGGAGAGGATAGGAAATGAAGATAATCTATAGGTATAGAGCAGGTGTTCTCAACCTCTGCAGTGTTAACACTACCTCGATAATTCTTTATTGGGCAGAGAGGGGCAGCTGTCCTGTGCATTGCAGGATGTTTCATAGCATCCCTAGCCCCTGCCCACCTAATCAGCAATACCCAGCCCAACCAAACTCTTTCAGTTGTGACAATCAAAAATATCTCCAGACGTGGCCAAATGCAACTCAGCTCCTGATTGAAAACCCCTGGTTCAGAGGATCCAAAGGTTAGAGTGGAATTGTGGGAATAGGACAATAAAGGCTAGCAAAAGGTCTGCAGTGACTTTTGCATTCTCTTTTCCTGAAAAATCCCGAACATCCTTATCTCAGCACTGACCTCCCTGAATCCTTGAGAAACAGGCCATGGAGTGCAGGCTCCAGAAAGAGACTGCTTGGGCTCAAAGTTCAGCTTTGCCAGTTGCAAACTCTGCAGCTTTAGACAACCTAGGACCCCACACCTTAGTTCCCTCCCCTGTCAAGTATGGATGTAACAGAAGCTGCCTCACACAAGAGGACCCATGCATAGTGATCATAACACTGGTACTTTAGTAAATGTTAGGTGCACAAACACAGACATGCATGTACACACACTCCCATGCACACACAAGAGCAGTGGGGGTTTTCTGGCAGAAAATACTGTCATGTCTATCTTTTATAGGGAATTAAAAAAGATTCTTCCTAATGTGAAGCAGTCAAGATTACAGTAATAAAATAGGGATTTTTAGGGGTAAAAAGGGCAGCTTTAGGGAATTTTTAAAATTAAGGGGGTCCATGAAAAGAAACACAGGGCTTCAGAGCTATAAAAGTTACATTTCCATAAGACAAGGGAATTGGGGGAGACAGAAGTTACATTTCCAAAAGACAAGGGAATTGGGAGTAGCCAAAGATCTATATTTACAAAATAAAGAAGGAGGGCCTCACATGTCCCATGTGAAGTTTGACCTTAGAGCTCAGGAATTGCTATAGTGACCAAATCAAAGGGGAATTATGGCCAATCAGAAGAGAGATCAAGGTACAAACACTGCAGATTTTATAAATGGGTGGGGAGTGGGGGGAAGAAACTCAGTGGGACTCTTTCCCTCTTTCCTTGTGGGAGTCTGTCCTTGTTCTTCAACAAGTTTCCACCTTTGCTGTACCATCTTCTGTCTGTGGAGTCATTATTCAATTCTGACGGACAAAGAATCCAGGGAAGTCATCATGCCCAGGGGAACACCACGTGTTCTAGTCCAAAAAATCCCATATGCTATCTAATAAAGAGGGAATATGCTAATTGACCATCACTCCATCACAAAGATGGCTGCACCCACAGCTGAGGCCAAGTTCCCATAAGGAGCCTTAATAAGCAATCAGCAGGCACCTGAGGCTACGCCCTCCCCCACCCCTGTGGGGCTTGACAGAGGACTTGAGACTGAGTCCTCCACCAAGCAAGGCTTGACAGGGGACCTTAGGCCATGACCCCTGCCCTGGTGTCAGGCAGGGGGACCTCAGGCCATGCCTTCTGTCTTGGAACCAGGCCAAAGGACCTTAGGCTATGCCCCCCACCTGGTGGGGCTTGATAGGGGATCTCAAGGTATGCTTCCCATCCTGGTGCTGGACTAGGGGACCTAAGGCTGCTCCCCCTGCTCCAATGCCAGGCTGGGGAACCTTAGGCCACTTCCCATGCCCCAAAACCAGTAGAGGGGATTTAACACCCCCCCACCTGCCTGGTTAGGTTTGATAGGGGACCTCAGGTCATGTCCCCTACCCAGCAGGGCTTGACAGGGGATCTCAGGCCGTGTTCCCCACCTGGCAGGGCTTGATGGAGGACCTCAAAGCACGCCCCCCACCCTGGTCGGCTGGGGAACCTCAGGCCACATCTCCCATCCTGGGGCCAGGCCAGGGGATCTGAGGCTACACCCTCTGCCTGGCAGGGCTTGACAAGGGTGGGAGTGGTCGGCTCTAGATCTAGCCCAATGGGGCAGGGTCCAGCCAAGTCTGGGTCTCACATGATTTTGAAGTGCATGAGTGTGGGTGGGAACTTGACTCTGGGTCCCGTGGGGCTGACAGGAGGATGGTTTTCATATATATATTTTACTAATTTTCTTTCATCTCTGACATTTCTATTATAGAGAAAGGGCAAATATCAATATTAAATTGTTTTCTCTAATTAATCCCCTTTTAATGTGCACGAATTGCTTGCTCTGGGTCACTAGTCAGTAATAAAAAGACAAGGGAAATTAACTACCTTTTACAGAAAGAGAGGAGCTGGTTTTTAAGAACTAGGCATGAGTGCATTTCTCTGCTTTGAGAAGCCAGGTTGAAGAATTTACTATAGGCCAGACATTATCTATTATTCCTAATCTTCCCATCAGCCATCTGAGGTGGGTATTAGGTCTAATTTTATGTGTAAAAAAATAAAGTTCAGAGAGGTTAAGACCCTACTCAAGATCACAGCCTTAATATGTTTCTAATGCAGGAGTCTGGCCCACATTTAATCTAATTCATTGGCTGCTGCAGTATACTAGTATAATACAAAGAGGACGGGTGACAGGCAGAGAGATGGGCTGATGAAATGATCCAGGGAATGGTTATGACGCAGGTGTTTGGCTAGAGAGAGCGCCAACTGTGACCAAAAGAACTGTTCTTTTAGCCAAGAAAGCTGAGATTCTTTGATGGACAGTAATGCTGGACTTGATTAGTCCTGCTTCTATATTTGTTTTGAGGAAATTGAGAGAGAGAAGAGGCCAATGTCAAATATTCAGTGCGAATGGGTGCATTGGGAAGAGTAGTTTGGTGCTATCTATAGTGATGAGTGCACTCAGGTTGCTCAGTGTGGAAACCTCATTGAGGCTGGCAGGGATGCAGTCAGGGAGTGTCTGATGGCGAGGCGAGGGGTTGGGGGGTGCAGCTAAAGGGGAAGGCTCGCTGAGGAGAGAAGGGATTTGAATTCAGCCTTGGCTGAGAAACCAAACAAGTATCTGGAAGCAAACAAGCATGACGATACGTAGGCTCAGCTGTTTGAACCTCCTGTTCGGCTCCATTTTAGCTGAGCCACCAGGCAAAGCACTTCCAGGTGCGCTCCCTGGGTGCTGAAAAATGGGGACCAGCACAGCTTCAGCTCCTTAGAAACAAACATACCGACCTCTGACTCTATGTCTTTAGAAGAGAAAATCTAGCACTTGGAAGATGAGCAGCTATCGATAAACTCGGGGTAAATCTTGCCTAACTGGTAAGGAGCACAATGGCTTGCAGGCTGGGGGTAGGGTGAGGCTGTGGCTGAGTATGTTTGGACAATATTCCTCTTTTCAAAGGCTCATGGGCCAGCTGGAGGCTTTACAAGGGCCCCCACTCAGGCCAGCCAGCAGGGAGTTGAAGTAATCTAATTTTAATTATGTGACAAAAGCATGAAGAATCATTTAAAGGTCTGTCAGAGGGAAAAATGGCTCCAGTCGGCCAGGACTCCTTAGATGGTAATAAAGAAAACCACGGGCTAAATGCTGGGTTTCAGTGTTTAAAAAAATAAAACTCACATAATTACCAGATTGCGCTCTATTGAAACAGAGATAGACTGTGAGGGGGCATTCCCAGCTTTATCAGATAAAGACAAAGGCACCTATGAGGCAGCTGGCTGCATGGCAATAATTCTAAATTGTTTCTGGAGTGAAATGGTTTTTTAAAAATAAGGAGAGTATTCTCCATTTTCTAAGACCAAGTAAGAGAGCATTTTTATGGATAATAGCAAAAACAAATGGTTCATAAAGCATTTCAAATACATTATCCAACTGGGGTTTCAAAAATATTATCTTGGGAAGAGACAAGATGGCGACCAGCAGGAAGGTAGGGAGGCAGAGTGTGAGAGAAAGTGAGGGTGTGATAGAGGTGTGCATGGATGTGTCCTGGGAGTGTGAGTGAAATAGGGACAGTTATACCCTGCAGTTCTTCCAGGGGGCTGCCAATCCAGGCAGTCTTAGATGGCAAAACCCCGTGGCCACTGAAAACACTCTGGGGAGGACACTGGTGGCATAGAGAACATGCCATATTGAAGAACAGAACTGCTTGAGATTAGAATACTAGCTTCGCCAACACCCACTCCGGTCTCAGAAGCAAACCAGGACCTTACAGCCACTCTGGTAGAAGACCTGTGATCATTACTGCAGACCCAGGGACACTAAGACTCCAGCCAACCAGCTGTAGATTTCTGTGAGTCACAAGTCCAATCCTCCTCCCCCGCTGTCCCTGCAGCAGCTATCAGACCCCAGCCACACAATAAGGTTTTCTGCACAAACAAAGCAGTTGCGACTCTGCCTGACGTTGAACCTTGGTGTCAGTCATGGGAAGTTTGTTTCCTGAGACTACCCATGCAAGGAGACTAAGCTGAATTCGAGCCTATCCACTTATCCCTAGGTAGGTGGTTTTCTGCGACCAGATCTTATGCCCACGCAGGGCAGGGAGACAGTGCTGAACTTAACCCAGGACTTGCAAACTCGGGAAATTTGTTTCCCACAACTCATCTATGCACTCAGGCAGGGAGGCACTTCTGAATTTGAGTATAGGTATATGACCTTGGGGAAATTGTTTTCTGTGACCAGATCCTATGCCCATACAGGGAGTCAGCACTGAATTTGAGCCTGGGGGTGCAAACCTGGAGAGTTTGTTTCTCAAGACCAGACCTTGCACCTTAGCAGAGAGGCTGTGGTAAATTTGAACCTGGATGTGTGGTCTCAGGGAGTTTGTTCCCCATGACCAGACCCTATGCCCACACAGGAAGGCAGTACTGAATTTGAGCCTGGGTACATGGAAACAGGAAGTTTGTTTTCTACAATGCACACTTGCATGACCAGACCCCCCCCACACACTAAGGGGCAGTGCCATCTGACTTTTATTCAGGGAAAGCGCACACAGAAGGCTGTTTACTGCAGGGCAGAAGTGTACCTCCTGCCAACACAGTGCAACTGAGCAACCTGGTCTCCCGGGTAGATAGGAAACCCTGAATCTCCATTCAAGAGGCAGCATAGACCACCAGTGACTAGACTCCATTCCTCATTATATGCACCTGAAATCTCTGATTCCCAGTATATTCATACTAAGAGCCAGTGACTCCAATTGCTGGTGTATGTGCACACAGGGACCTGAGTTCCAGTGTGAGGTAACACCAAGAAACAGAGACCCTGATACTCGATTCTTGGCATGAACACAGGGCACCTCTGACTCCTGACACGCAATAGGGGACTTTGATTTTTGGCACACACCAGTGTCTCAGGCAGCATCCCCTATTCTAGGTGCACACACAAGGCCATACTAAGTGCCAGTGACTCTGACCCAGGGCAAGCATGGTTCCCACCAATCCATAGAAACAGCACATCTTGGTATTAGAGCTCTTCAGTGACACTTGGGGGTGCAAAACTCCCACTGCACATGGTACAGGCCCCTGCAACTCGACATCTGAACCTTCTGGTGATAGTCAGAAGCTATCCCCAGAGGAAAGAAAAGGAGGAATTGCCAAGTAAGGAAATAAACAACATGACCGAAAAAAATTCAGAGTAATGGTCATTCAGTTCATACACCAGATGAACGAGAAAATCAACAACCTATGCAAAAATTAGGAATAAATGAACAATGATACAGCTACAATAAAAAAAAAAACATGGAAGACTTCAACAGTAGACTAGAAGAAACAGAGGACCGAATCAGTGAGTTATAAGATCAGGTACAGAAACAAGCCCAATCCGAACAGCAAGAAGAGAAAAAAAAAATGAAAAGCAGTAGGAGAACAAGGAGTTTGGGGACAATGCAAAAGTAAATAACATATGTATAATAGGGTTGCCAGAAGGAAAAGAGGAACAGCAATGATTAGAAAATGTATTTGAAGAAATAACGACAGAAAACTTCCCAGATATGGGAAAGAAAAAAGTTACTCAAGTACAAAGAGTTCCAAGCAAGAAGAATCCCAAAAGACCCACACCCAGACACACCATAATTACAATGGCAAATGTTATCGACAAAGAGAGAATCTTAAAGGCTGCAAGAGAGAGACAGAGAGTTACCTACAAAGGATTCCTCATCAGACTATCAAATGATTTCTCAACAGAAACACATCAAGCTACAAGGAGATATACAAAGTGATGCAAAACAAGAAACTCAATCCAAGAATATTCTATCCAGCAAAACTATCAATCAAAACTGAAGGGGAAATCAGGAGCTTCACAGACAAAAAATAGGCAAAGAGAGTTTATCATAACCAAGTCAGCAATGCAAGGAATGCTAAAGGGAATGCTATAAAAAGGAGAAACAAAAAGGTAAGAAGGAACACAGCCTCAAAAAATAAAAATGGCTACAAACAAGTACCTTTCAATAATAACTTTAAATGTATACGGACTAAATGCTCCAATCAAAAGACATCAAGTGGCTGAATGGATAAAAAAAAATAACATGCCCCATATATATGTTGTCTACAAGAGACCCACCTCAGAACAAGGGACTCATGCAGACTTAAAGTGAAGGGATGATAAAATATCTTTCAGGAAAATGGAAATGAAAAACAATCTGGGGTAGCAATATTTATATCTGACAAAATAGACTTCAAAGTAAAGGCCATAACAAGAGATAAGGAAGGCCACTTCATAATATTAAAGGGATCAATATAATAGGATATAATCCTGGTAAACATATATGCACCCAATTCAAGAGCACCCAAATACATAAAAAAAAAACTCCTGGAAGATATCAAGAGAGAGATAGACAACATTACAATCATAGTAGGGGACTTTAATACATCACTGACATCACTGGATAAGTCCTCTACACACACACACACACACACACACACACACACACACACACACAAAGATAATAATAAAAAATCAGAAAAGCAACAACAATCCTAAATGACTCCCTAGATCAGATGGACTTTATTGACATCTTCAGAACATTTCACCCCAAAGCTGCAAAATATACATTCTTCTCAAGTGCACAAGAGACATTTTCAAAAATAGACCATATACTGGGTCACAAGCAAAATCTTCCCAAATTCAAGAAGATTGAAATCATACCAAGCATCTTTTCAGACCACAGTGGCATAATATTAGAAATAAACTACAATAAAAACAAACCAAAATACTCAAACACGTGGAAGCTGAATAGCATGTTATAAAATATTATTTGGGTTACCAGTGAGAAAAAAAGGAAATAAAAACATTTTGGAAACTAATGACAATAAAAACACAATAATCCAAAACCTATGGGAGACAATTAAAGCAGTCCTGAGAGGGAAGTGTATAGCTCTAGAGGCCTACATCAAATAACAAGTAAATCATCTAATGCTACAACTCAAAGAATTAGAAAAAGAGCAACAAGATAAGCTCAGGGTGAGCAGAAGGAAGGAGATAAAATTAGAGCAGAAATAATGACATAGAGACAAAAAAAAACCCAATATAAAAGAACAATGAAACCAAGAGCTGGTTCTTTGAAAGGATAAAAAACATTGATGAACCTCTAGCCAGGCTCACCAAAAAGCAAAGAGAGAGGATCCAAATAAACAAAATCAGAAATCATGGAGGTGAAATAACAACAGATCCCAAAGAAATACAAAATATTGTTAAAAAATATTATTAACAACTCTATTCCAACAAACCAAACAACCTGGAAGAAGTGGACATATTCCTAGAAATAAAAACTCATTTAGGAAGATTCTAAAAATCCCAATAGACCAATAACTATAGAAGAAACTGAAGCAGTCATCAAAAACCTTCCAGCAAACAAAAGCTCAGGCCCAGACGGCTTCACAGGGGAATTTTACCAAACATCCAAGGAAGAACTAAAACCTATCCTTCTTGGACTATCCCAAAAAATTCAAGAAGAAGAATCACTTCCAAGATCATTCTATGAAGCCCACATCACCTTAATACCAAAACTATATAAAGACAACACAATGAAAGAGAATTACAGGCCAATATCCCTCATGAACATAGATGCCAAAATCCTCAACAAAATCTTAGCAAATTGGATCCAGCAGTACATCAGAAAGATCAAAAACCATGACCAACCAAGATTTATACCAGGGATACAAGGATGGGAAAGTATCTGCAAATCAATAAACATGATACATCACATAAACAAATTGAGAGATAAAAATCACATAGTCATATCAATTGATACAGAAAAAGCATTTGACAAAATCCAACACCCTTTCTGGTTAAAAACTCCCAGCAAGGTGGGAATAGAAGGATCATACCTCAACATCATAAAAGCCATATATTATAAACCCACAGCAAGCATAACACTCAATGGACAAAAACTAAAACCATTTCCCCTAAGAACAGGAACAAGACAAAGATGCTCACTTTCACCACTCCTGTTCGACATAATACTGGAAGTACTAGC
>PVJN01029896.1:0-26060 GCA_004026805.1 Lasiurus borealis
AAAAGGATAGATACAGAGACAGTAAAGCTTCAAACAGACTGTGAAATTACAGCAGGAAGATTAAAGTTAGGTGAGGTAGATAAGAGATCAATCAAAGGACTTGTATGCATGCATATAAGCATAACCAATGAACATAGACACTGGGGGGTTGGGGTATGCCTGGGAGGGAGGGGGGGCAATGGGGAGATATGTATAAAAATTAATAAAAAAAGAATATTTAAAGAAAAAAATATATTTACTGACTTCAGAGAGGTAGGGAAAAGGTGAGAGAGAGAAAGAGATAGGGAGAGAGGTTAATGATGAGAGAAAACCATTGATCGGCTGTCTTCTGCATGCCCCACATTAGGGATTAAGCCAGAACCTGGGCTTATGCCCTGACTAGGACTTGAACTGTGACCTTCGGATTCATAGGTTGATGCTCAACCAGTGAGCCACACCAGCTGGGCAAGAATTCACAGATATAAACGTCTCTTTGGAACCTGTTGGACACAGATTCTTTCATCACTGTCACTAATCCCATTTCTTAAGTAAGCTTGCCGATGTCATGAATTGTGCCGGGAAGCAGGAAGGCTAAATTTCCCATTTTCACTAACTGATTCATTTATGCATCCCTAGCAAAGAAGGGAATATTTGTGCAGAAGAATGACTAGGATTATGCTCTTTTCCCCAGTGAAATGGGGATCCCGAGGTTTGAGAAGCACATAGGATGGAACATGCTATTTGTTCTGCCTGAAAGCCATCCTTCTGGACCAGGCTGCCTTTATTTGAATAGCCTTATTCCTTTCCCATCTTTGTAAAAAAAATACCAGATCTTGTCTGTATTCATGTTGGACAGTATTCAGAATCCTGTCTATATCCCCAATTGTGTGTAAGCAGTTTTCACCTTTCACGTTCATTTGAAAAGTCATTCTCAAGTGCTAAAAAATGTGTTTATGACACAGACCGCAGAATTTTTAGAACACTTTCAATAAGTTCACTGGTGTTTTTTAAAAATATATATATTTTTATTGATTTCAGAGAGGAGAGGAGAGAGAGATAGAAGCATCAGTGATGAGAAAATCATTGATTGGTTGCCTCCTGCACACCCCCCTACAGGGGATGGAGCCCACAGCCCAGGCATGCGCCCTGGCCAGGAATCAAACCTGTTACCTCTTGTTTGCTAGGTTCAATGCTCAATCACTGAGCCAAGCCAGCCGTGCAAGTCCACAGGTGTGTGTGTGTGTGTGTGTGTGTGTGTGTGTGTGTGTGTGTGTAATTTCAGAGAGGAAAGGAAAGGGGAAACATTGATGAGAGAGAATCATTGGTTGACTGTCTCCTGCCCACCCCCCACTGGGGATTGCGCCCACAACCTGGACATGTACCCTGACCAGAAATTAACTTTGACCTCCTGGTTCATAGGGCAATATTCAATCATTGAGCCACACTGTCGGGCTGTGCTTTGTTTTTTTTTTTTCCTATCCTTAGCTCCAAGTATCCACAGACTTACTACGTGTTTGAATGAATGGATAAGTGGTTTGCTCTTGAATATTTCCTGTGAATGCTGCCTACATTAAAGATATCTCAATTTATTCATCATTTACTTTTCAATGAGAGTTAGAACGACGAGACTACACAGATAAGTATATTGTGAAATCTCTGTCCCTCGAGATCCTCTTTTTATACAGAGCGATCTTTTGGATATTTAAAGATGCAACAGATAACGGAAACGCTTTATACCTTTAATGGGAGAAAATGTACACGAACGGCCACGATAGGCACACAATATGCACTTGACCCCGTCCTACAGACTGGTCAAGCACTATTTGCAATTTCTCTTGAAATCCTTGTTGGAAAATTTCAATGTTATCAAAGGATCATGCTATTTGACAGGAACCCCTAGGGACAAGGCTTTGAAAGAAGCCACTTGGATACCTAAATTCCCCGCTCCTGTGGGGAAATCCAGCCTCCAGGAGAGCGGGCTTCGGGAGGTAGACTGTAGACAAGGCCCTGGGATTGAAGATGCCCCATAATAGCTGCCGGCGGCTCTGGTTATCTCTCTCCCAGGATGGGCAACATGTGTTTGTCTGTGGAGCTTTTATACAAATTCAAGAGAAGCTGCCATTGTGAGAAGCCAGAGAGAATGAAGGGAGGACTGCCGCTGCCATCCTGGGGGTGGGGGTTAGGGTGGGTGTTACTATCCACAGGTAAAGGCAGAGCCTTCCACAAAAGAACGCGTTCTGTCTTCTATCCTGGACTTGAAAGCAACTCCCTGGGGGAGGTGTTTTTTTTTTTTTTTTAATTGTTAACCTGCCATTCTGAAAAGGCTATTAGATGGCTGACTTCTAAAGTCTGCTATCCTAGCAAGGCAGTGAAATGGAATGGAAAAGGTATATATATATATTTTTTGCCATATACTTAATGCTTATGGTCAAGCACTTAACACGCTCTAAATTTTAGTTGTTGAACCTGGGAAATAGCACCGACTTCCAAAGGGGTCGTGGAGGATACAGTGAAATGGTTCTGTGCCTCCATACAGTGGGAAATACACGTCTGTCACCCATTATTATCATTTGTTATTAGTATTATTGAGTCTTTTATCTTTTGGGCAGGGATCGATGAGTGATGCCTCCTACTCACAAGGTTCTGACAGTGTTTAGGGAGATAAGCACACACAGAAAAAACTAATTGGGGGGTGGGCGCACCCTGCAATATATGGATGATGTGCCACAGAATCGTACATTGGAAACCTGCGTAATCTGATTAACCGATGTCACCCCAATAGCTTTAATTTAAAAATAAAAAAATAAATATAGAAAAAAATCTATTCTGCTAATTGAATCCATGATTACTCTAAAGGGGGACTTTGACCAAAACCAGTTTGGCTCAGTGGATAGAGCGTCGGCCTGCGGACTGAATGGTCCCAGGTTCGATTCAGGTCAAAGGCATGTACCTTGGTTGCAGGCACCTCCCCAGTAGGGGGCGTGCAAGAGGCAGATGATCGATGTCTCTCTCATCAATGTTTCTAACTCTCTGTCTCTCTCCCTTCCTCTCTGTAAAAAATCAATAAAATATATTAAAAAAATAAAGGGGGACTTTGCGAGTTCTGATTTAGCTGAGGTTATTTTCAGGTTGGGGTGCGCAGTGTGTGGGGTCTCCTTGGAATTGCTGGTTTGGAAAAAGTTCTCTTAAAGCTGGATCTGGAAGAAGGAAGAAGAGTTAGAGAGCTTAGATGAGGAAGCCCTCCCTCTCAGAGGAAAGTTACATGGGAGAAAATGTACATGAACAGCCATGATAGGCACACAATATGCTCTTGACCCTATCCTATAGACTGGTCAAGTACTACTTGCAATTTCTCTTTAAATCTTTATTGGAAAATTTCAATGTCATCAAAAGACCGTGCTATTGGACAGCATGGAAAGCACAGAGAACCACGCGGAGTTTGGGTGGGAAGGCTGGAAGTGTAATTTGGACCTGACTGTGGTCACTTTGAATGGTAGCCTCGGCCTGTACAATTTGTTGTGTAGCCACGTGGAAGACCCTAATCTTTTTGACAGAGGGAGGATCAAAGCCATACTTGAAAAAGATTAATCTTCTTTCATCTGTAATTCGGGTAAGAAAAAGGAGAAACTAAAGGCTGAGACTCCAGACAGAAAGCTCTGCTCCCTAAACTAGACTGGTTTAGACTGGGCAGGACGTACAGAGGACTGGGACAATCCTTTGGGAAAAGATTATGGAAGCGAAAGCAATGGGCTTGGAAGACAGAGTAATTCCTACGTGCAAAGGAACTCAAATCCCTGGGAATTTTTCATTGTTGGAGGAGAAAGTCAGAGAGAGTTTCTAAATGATTTAAGAAAAGGTGATCTTTTTAGTTTTGTTCAATGAGACATCTCTGAGGTGCCATCTAGCACTCCTCTGAAATGTGGGGGTAGACTTCATAAGCTAGAATTAGAGCTGTGTACTAGAAATTGGAGATAGTTGGCCAATGGACTTAACGTATATTTGAGATCTGCCCTAGCTGGTTTGGCTCAATGGATAGAGCATTGGCCTGTGGCCTGAAGGGACCCAGGTTTGATTCTGGTAAAGGGCACATGCCCAGGTTGCAGCCTCGATCCCTAGCAAGGGGCATGTAGGAGGCAGCCAATGAGTGATCCTTTCTCATCATCGATGTTTCTATCTCTCTCTCCCTCTCCCTTCCTCTCTGAAATCAATAAAAAAAAATTAAAAATTCCATACTCGAGATCCGAATTTTAATCCTTCCTAGGGACACACAAGTCCCCTTGGAAGGCAGCCAATCAGTGATCCTTTCTCCTCATTGATGTTTCTCTCTCTCTCTCCCTCTCCCTTCCTCTCTGAAATCAATAAAAAAAAATTTAAAAATTCCATACTCGAGACCCGAATTTTAATCCTTCCTAGGGACCCACGAGTCCCCTTGGAATGTGATCAGCCTCTGGGAAACAGCTGGGCAAATAGCCCAATTTAATTAGAATCCAACCTCCAAGTTTTAAACAAAACGTCTGAGGGAGATAAGCCCAGCACAAAGGGACACTTTCTGCCTCCGAAGCCCGCCCCGATAAGGAGACGTGGCGGGGCTCTCACATTGGTATTCTATTTATACACCCTCTTGTCATGGTCGGATAAGTTCTCAAGAGATTGGAAATGCAATCTTTCGATTCAGTCATTTTAGAAGATTCAAATGCTCGAAGAGGATTTGCTACCGTTTTCTAGTTGATTATTACCAAGCAGAAGAAGTGTGTGAAGGCACAGAGAGCCCTCACTAACTCCCTCACCAATTCCAATTTCAGATGGATGAAATAGTAAATGAGTTTTTTTTTTGTACTTTCTATACTTTCAAGAAGTGGCCAAAAATGAGAGTGAGGAGACCTACAATCTGGTCTTTCCTCTGGCCTGGTCCAGTGTGGAGGCTCCGGGGAGTCCTTTGTCCTTGGTTTCTTTATCGTGTAAAATAGGGAGGGGGTGGGGAGTATTGTCAGTTAACGGACTGCATTGGGGTAGAATGTACCTTATAAAGAACTAGAGGCCCAGTGCACAAAATTCATGCACCGGTGGGGGAGGTGCCTTCTTGCAGTCCGGGAGCCCTCAGGGGAAGTCTGAATGTCAGCTTAGCCGGCCTAAACCAGCCATTGGACATCCTTGGTGCTACTGTGGAAGTGAGAGAGGCTCCTGCCATTGCTGTTGTGTTTGCCAGCCATAAGTAGGCTTCTGGCTGAGCAGCTCCTGTATCGAGCGTCTGCCCCCTGGTGGTCAGTGTGCGTTATAGCAACCAGTTGTTCCACTATTCGGTCAATTTGCATATTAGCCTTTTATTATACAGGACTAGAGGCCCAGTGCACGAAATTCGTGCACGGTAGGGTCCCTAGCAGCTGCCAGCTGCCAACTGGGACCTCTCTTTCCTGGCTGCTAGCCAGGGCCTTCCTTTGTTTATGCTGCCCCCTGGTGGTCAGTGCACATCACAGCGAGTGATCGAACTCCTGCTTGGCCCAACTCCCAAGGGGACACTTTGCATATTAGGCTTTTACATATATAGATAAGGTGTATCTGTGAAGACATTCAGCCAGTCCCAGAAGCAACAAGGGTGTCTGCATCCGATGGGGTGGCATTAGGAGGAAGTGTTAAGGCAATGCCTCGTATAGTCACATGAATATGTGAGGCACGATATAAATATGTGCCATGTTGGGGAAGACAATTCAGTAGGCATGCAGAAAGGCAGGGAGAGGAATCAGTGGAGGCAAGTATTGCAAGTGTGCGACTTTCAAAAGCAGTGAAACCTTGGAGGTCTGATTGGGTTTCCTGAGTGCCTACGCCTTCTGGAAACTGGGAAGTGCAGGCTTACAGAGGGAGGAATTCATCATCCCAATTAAAAGAAATTTAATTTCTCACAAACGTGTTCTAGACTTAGCTAATACTCTCTTCCCTTTCGTGATAACCTTTCAAAGCAGCTATTGTCACTGATTCTGATGAACCCCTTTTTTATTTTTTATTTTTAATTAAAAAAAAATTTTTTTTGTGTTACATGTATACATATCTCCCCGTTGCCCCCCTCCCTCCCAGGCATACCCCAACCCCCCAGTGTCTATGTTCATTGGTTATGCTTATATGCATAGATATAAGTCCTTTGATTGATCTCTTATCTACCCCACCTCTCCTTAATCTTCCCGCTACAATATCACAGTCTGTTTGATGCTTTACTGCCTCTGTATCTATCCTTTTGTTCATCAGTTTACAATGTTCTTTATCATCCACACATGAGTGAGATCATGTGATGCTTCTCCTTCATTGACTGGCTTATTTCACTGAGCATAAGGCTCTCCAGTTCCATCCAGGTTGCTGCAAATGTGAGCCCCTTTTTTAGAAGTGACATCGAAGTGGGAGAGAGGTTAATTAACTTGTAAAAAGTTGTCAGGGGAAGCCCTGAGTCCTGTGATCTGCCAACATTGAGTTTATTTTATTTTATTTTATTTTATTTTATTTTATTTTATTTTTATTGATTTCAGAAAGGAAAGGAGAAGGAGAGGGAGATAGAAACATCAATGCTGAGAGAGAATCATGATCGGCTGCCTCCTGCACATCCACACTGGTGACTGAGCCCGCATGTGCCCTGACCTGGAATCCAACCATGACTTCCTGATTCACAGGCTGATGCCCAACCACTGAGCCATGCCACTGGGTCCCCTGCTGGGTCTTTGGAGGTGACAGCTTTGTGCATTCTCCCCCCGCCCCCCTAGTTCTTCACCAATAGTCACAGAGCCATGGAGAGTCTTTGGCTGCCTAGCCGTATAGTTCTCATCTCAACTTGCTTTTTGGAAACAAGAGTTGAGCAAAGTGAGTTCTTTCCCATTCCAACTGACTTCCTTCCAAGCGCGGAGTCCATGGGCGGTGGCCAAGGCCCAGGAGTGGGGAGAGTGACAGAACGGTGCCTGCAGGCGAGGAGGCTGGTCTGTGGAGCGCATTGTTATTTACCGGGGAGTCGCTGCGAAATCTGGCTGGTGAGCCAGGCCTCTCTCTGGGAGCCAGGCTCCAAGTGGCTTTGGCTGATCAGCGGGCCTCCACGGAGAAAAAACTAATTGCTGCTGAGCAGAGGCGCTGCTAATCAGTAACGGGGTGCGTCTGCTCCCACCGTGCCACTTCTCAAAGAGCTGGACAGTCACATTCTTTTGAACAGGGTATGATGCGGGTGTTCTCGCTATTAGTATGTTTTGAGCATTGCTAATACCGAAGGCTCCCAGTTTTGTGGTTCCTAAAGATATCGTATTGATGGGCAGAAATACCCAGGGAAAGTGACATCAGTCCCCAAAGACAGTGATGACTCTAGCCCAGTGGTTCTCAACCTTCCTAATGCCGCCACCCTTTAATAGAATTCCTCATGTGGTGGTGACCCCCAACCATTTTCACTGCTACTTCATAGCTGTAATTTTGCTACCATTATAAACTGTAATGTAAATATCTGATATGCAGGATGTATTTTTGTTGTTACAAATGGAACATCATTAAAGCATAAGGATTAATCACAAAAACAATATGTAATTATATATTGTGAAATATTTCTTTCTAAATTACAAATAAATGAAATTTTGTCTTGAATCGTGGTGTAGCATGGGTAACAGTCTTCATATGACAACAGTAAACTACATGGCTACACTTTGCTACACTCAGGAACGGTGTGTTGGTTCCTAAGATCATGGGAAATAGGTGTTTTCCTCTGGTCTTAGGCAACCCCTGTGAAAGGGTCGTTTGACCCCCAAAGGGGTTGCGACCCACAGGTTGAAAACCGCTGCTCTAGCCCTTGCCGAACCCAAGGACGTAAACTGAGTGTTTTGTGCGTCTGATTCTCTCACGGTTTACTCTGAGCGTGATCAGGCATGTGCCCACCACCAGCCAGATCTTCCCATGCGCACATGCAGAAGGGATGGAGAATATGACTCCCACGGGAAGCTGGGTTTGCATCTCAGTCCTGACACTAACCATCCGTGTGACAGTGAACGTAAACCTTTCCGACATCCATGGCCTTCCCTTTACAGCATGGGCTGTAATCTGTGTCTTTACGTCTCCTCATGAAGAGAGAACGAGAGGCCATGTACAACCTACTGGCACAATCAACGACACTCAGTGATTCATTGAGTATCCAGTCAATTATAATTTCCTTTCTCTGTAACATCCGGCTATTTGTATGATGTCCCAGTTTTTATGTTGCATGACCTGGCCAGTTGGAATTTACTCTTATGGACAGTAGAACAGAATATGGCTCTTTGGCCCATCCAGGCTGCGTGGTTCCCAAAGCTTGCAGCCATTTGGTGAGAGAATGAAGCACGGAGGGTCTGTTTTCAGAGGCAGAGCATTATGGCATCAGTGGTGACTGCTGAGGCACTGGATGCCAGGCCGAGTGGTAGCCACCACGGGGACTCCGGCCGCTCCCAGCAGGGGCATGTGATAACACAAGCCACCCTTCATCTGCTCAATTCCCTGAGACTATGAAGAAGATAGAAGCATAGACTGGACAGACAGAAAAGGAAGCCATTTACTCTCTCTAATCCAGAAAATGCGAAAATGAGATACACCTGAGATTTAGGTCATTTTCCCGCTAGAAGAGAATCTAAAAGTAATACGAATACTGCTAACGTTTATGGTCAGTTTATTCTGTGATAGTACCCATGGCAGCTTTATGCTTTTACCCTCATCACAAATATGTCCTCTGATTGTTACGCATACGGAAACCAAGGTAGAGAAAGGCTCAGTAGCCCTGGCCAGTGCGGGGCAGTTGGCTGGGCATTGTCCTGTACACCGAGAAGTTGCTGGTTTGATTCCAAGTCAGGGTTCATGTCCTGGTTGCAGGCTCGATCCCCAGTAGGGCACATGTAGAAGGCAGCCAATTGATGTTTTGCTCTCACATTGATGTTTCTCTCTTCTCCTCCCTCTTCTCTCTCTAAAGATCAGTAAATATATAGATATAGATATAGATATAGATATAGATATAGATATAGATATATAGATATAGACATATACAGTGGTACCTCGAGATATGAATTTAATTCGTTCCGTAACCTTGAGGCGTGGGAAACTATGAGACACTCGAGTAGCAGTAAACTGGTGGGTCGTGTGCAGCCGGCTGATCCGCGTGATGACTCCTATCTCAAATGTTGCTTGTATTTCAAAGCAAAAAACGCTCATATCTCAAAAATCTCATATGTTAGGGCACTCGTATCTCGAGGTACCACTGTATTTAAAAAGAGAAAGGTTAAGTAATATAACAATGCTTATAACAGAGCTTGGATTTAAATCTAGAACCTTTGCCTATTCAGAACTAAAAAAACAACAACAAAAAACCCCCACCCCATAATATTTCAAATTGGAAAGAAGCTTTCGACAGAGTCTTTCCAAGGACCCTAGAGGTATTTTCTTGTGTGTGTGTGTGTGTGTGTGTGTGTGTGTGTGTGTATTTGTGTGTGTGTTCAATCTGAGGACATCTCCAGTCCCAGTTCAATTTACTTGATTCTAATACTTTTCCTGGACTCTGAAGAACCATAGGCATTTGGACTCTCTTGTATTAGATAGCTCACACCAGGTCAAGTGCAGGAAGTGTCTCTTGAGAAGAGAGAGGCCGTCAGAAGTGTCCTCTGCGAGTCTGGTCCTCGAGGTGGGAAACAGGTGTTTGGAAACACACCATGGAGCATCACAATTGCTCGATATCTTGATGCTTTTTTTTTTTTAAAGTAAGATTTCCAGTTTTGTCAGCACTTCCGCCCTCATTTCCCAGATGGCAAGCCTTGTGTCAGCTTCTGTGTGCATAGCCCGAGCCAATAGGGATTCATCCAGCTTTTTTAAAAAATATATTTTATTGATTTTTCACAGAGGGATAGAAAGTTAGAAACATCAATGAGAGAGAGACATCGATCAGCTGCCTCCTGCACGCCCCTTACTGGGGATGTGCCCGCAACCAAGGTACGTGCCCTTGACCGGAATCGAACCTGGGACCTTTCAGTCCGCAGGACAATGCTCTATCCACTGAGCAACACCGATTTCGGTTTCATCCAGCTTCTTATCTCTCCCAGCTTCTGGGCTCAGACACATTCCTGCACTTGGGGTTTATGAGCATGAAATAGACCGCTTGGTGCCCCCTTCTTTTTATACAAGAAACTCCTCAGCTTTAAGTTATTATATTCTGAATGTAGCGCATGCACACGACAATAAATACACAAGTGAGCACAACCAAAGAGCCGCAGAAGAAAGGGTTAATTTCTTCTAGATTCTGTGTAGACCCAGTGAGCCAATAATGAAGAAAACCATACTCGGGCAAAATCGTCGTCAAACTGCTGAAAATTCAAAGATAAACTGGAACGCTCTGACAGCAGACAGAGAAAATGGGGACATTTCATAATGTTTGAATAACAAATGCATAATTCATCAGAAGCCGTGCAGGCCAGAAGCCTGCGGAACTACATTTTAAATGCTGGGAAAAAAAAAATCCCCCCACACATATAATTTTTTATCCAGTACAAGTCTCCTTCAAGACTATGGGAACTTCGGACACAGTCAGTGGGGATGAAGATGGAGGTGGGGATGGGAGCGATGTGTCTCCCAGCCAAGGAGCCCCCAAGTTTGCCTGTACCCCCCGACCCCCTGCTACCAGCGAGGAGTGAGGAATGGGGCAGATTGACCACCCCTGCTCACACCTGGATTTCGCACAGAAGTAGGAGCTGCCTGAACACTGGCTTTGTTAATTCACTGGCTTGTGGCGGTCATTTCACAGCGCATATGTATACTAAGTCATCACACCGTACACCTTTAAAAATCTCATTGTGCCACGGAAAGCATTAATATAAAAAACAAAGGCAGAGGAAATAAAAATACTATTTCTTTTTTTTTATTTTTTTTTAAAATATATTTTATTGATTTTTTACAGAGAGGAAGGGAGAGGGATAGAGAGTCAGGAACATCCATGAGAGAGAGACATCGATCAGTTGCCTCTTGCACACCCCACACTGGGGATATGCCCGCAACCAAGGTACATGTCCTTGACCTGAATCGAACCTGGGACCTTTCAGTCCGCACACTGACGCTCTATCCACTGAGCCAAACCGGTTTCGGCCCTCCTACCTTTTTGATTATTATAACAGGTATATTTCTTTGGTATCAATATTTGCGACTTGGTGGCATTTATAAGAACAAAACATGCAGAACCAGCCAGCGATGATAACTAATTGTTCCTGACGTAATTAATTTTTGCTAGGCACGCGCCACTGATTGGTAACAATGGCATCGGGATGGATGCTGGCAGAGTGTTTGCAGGATAAAGTCTTGAGAAATAGCGGAATGGCTTCCTGGTTGTGGCGAGGACAGGATCAGACCATCAGAGTGGCCTGGAACGAGTGCCACCCGGACAAAATAGGGGCAATTTCCATCCCGAGAAATTGAAAATGAAAGAGACCAGCCTTGGCAGCTGACCCGTCGTCAATCTGCGTTAGCTTCCCGGCAGATGCGGGGGGGACAGAAGTGGCCTTGTGGTCCTCGTCTTGACAGAGAGCCATCACTCTCTGACTTGCCGAGAGTAAGTGCTTCTGAGAGCCGCTCCCACCAGCGCTGCTCGGAGTGCTAAGTCCATAAAAAAAAATACTTTCTGTAAGTGGCCTTCCCAACCCCACCCTTCACGCCGTCTTATTAGCTCTGCCTTTCAAGTATCTTGAATCGAGAGCATCAATTTTCTTCAGCAGCTACATCCAAAGATCTTTTAAAAAAGGCTTGTGTGAAGTGATGATCTGAATAGAGAATGCCAGTGATGTAAGAAGATACTGGTTAAGTGTTTTGGTCCTGTAATTCTTTTCTGTTTTTTTTTTTTTTCTTAAATATATTTTATTGATTTTTTACAGAGAGGAAGGGAGAGAGATAGAAAGTCAGAAACATCGATGAGAGAGAGACATCGATCAGCCGCCTCCTGCACGCCCCACAGTGGAGATGTGCCCGAAAGCAAGGTACATGCCCTTGACCGGAATCGAACCTGGGACCCTTCAGTCCGCAGGCCGATGCTCTATCCACTGAGCCAAAGGGGTTTTGGCTTGCATTTGATTTTTTATGTGTCATCTCTTTGTCCCGGCCATCTTTGCTGCTTAGTGCCGGGAAGTGCTTTTAAGACAACTCCTAGCACAATCAAGGAGATGGACAACCGAACATGTGTCAGAATGAACTGAAGCTCATAATGCAAATACGTTTTTATGTTTTGTGTTCTTGAGTGTCCACACTGACTCTGTTTATCATCTCCTCATTTTATAGCGTTGACATTGGCTTTACTGACTCTGCTGCGTAGATCATTCCCTTCTTAGAAATTTCTCTCCTTGAAGGAAAAGTGACCCTGGGCTTTGCCCTGGGGCTAACCTCACCACTCGGTCAAGATCTGATAATGAGTGGCTTTAGCCTCAAAACTAATAATTTAAATTATACTCCCACTGGTCCTTCCTTATGTGCCATCCTCAAATCCAGCTTTGACAATGGCCACAGAATAAACTCCTGACTTCGAACTATTGGGGAGGTTTCCGTTGCATTTCTTAGTGTCGATCGGGGCTGTTGCTTGGCTTTGCATTCGTTTTCAGAGTAACCGCAGGAAGGAAAACATCTATAGCAGCCTTCTCCCTGAATCAATGTGTGTGCGCTGCTGATGTTCTGGAAACCCGTTCACCCATCTTATTAATTTATAGGCAGGGAGTAGGCAACGTTAAAGTTTTATTTTGGATGATAAACCGTAATGGATTTAAGCATGTGAAGGTACATATTTAATGCACTTTAATGCTTTATGGCCTCACTGTTAAAGTGTGGAGCTCTAAATAATTCTGTGTAGGAGTGCTTACCCGATCACTGCTCCGCTCCCCACAGGGCCATGAATGTGTCCCAGCGGGGGCTCTACATGTTGAACTATTTCCGTCTCTGCAAACTTTGGTTTGGTGCTAGGATTCCATCAGTCAATGGATTGAAGGCACTTCTGTGTACTGTGAATTCAGAGAGGGAGATAAGGCTTGGTTTTATTTTCCACAGAACATTGAAGGCTAGTGCTTCATGGAAAATAATTTGGGGAAATGCAGATATAATTCTGATTGTGGATATTATAGGTCTACTAGAGGCCCGCTGCATGAAGATTTGTGCAGTATCTTCGTGCAAATGTCTGTGTTTTCCAATAGTCTTAGGCTCTACAGCAGTGGTATCACCTAAGACCATTGGAAAACACAGATATTTACATTAAAATTCATAATAGTTGCAAAATGACAGTTATGAAATAGCAACAAAAATAATTTTATGGCTGGGGGTCACCACAACATGAGGAGCTGTATTAAAGGGTCGCGGCATTAGGAAGGTTGAGAACCACTGAAGAAGCTTGGGATCCAGTTGAGCTTTTAATGCTGACAATGAACTGTGTATATTATTATGAGTGGTGCCATTCAGAGTGATGTAAATATATACTGTGTATTACATATTAGAATATATATTTTTTATATATTAGGATTTATTTGGAGAATATATGTGTCCCTATTGTTCTATTCCTTTTATGGATTACTGTCCTAAAATCAGAGAATTAAGAATATTAACTTTAGGAGATCCTCTTCAAGATCAGATAGATGAGGCCTTGCATTTTATCAATACCAAAGCTATAGATTAGAGAAGAGAGATGATTTTTTTTCCCAAAAGAGACTTTTTTTTTTTTACTTTTAGTTTTTACATTGATTGGTCATTTTCTCCACAGCAGAAGGTGAATTGTTTAAGAGTAGACATTGTGCCTATGAGGCCAGAGCTCACTAACAATGTTTGCCTGTAACATATTAAATGAATGAAATTACTTTCATAACATTTTGATACACTTCATACATACTATTTCTGATTTAAGTGATGCCTAACAATAACCAATGAGATCATTTCTGTAACGGCTTTACATATATGAAGGTTTGCATTTCCTTTGTAGCATAAGCCTCCAGGTTATATCCCTTATAATCAACTGGTCAATCTGTCTTTCGTGTCCAGGGTGAAAATAATGATAATAAATATTATAATAATAAAATAGTCAGCTAATATACTGACTACGTTTTTTTCAATGAATTGCTACAAAATCATTGGCCATGGACCCAGGTGATTTTATAAGTATCTCAATTAATCCATAAAGCAATCCCATGCTGTAGGTGATATTATTCTACCAATTTTATAGGCGAGGAAATGAAAGCTTGGAACAATTAGAAGAGAGATGATTTTTTTTTCCAATAGAGACTTGTTTTTTCTTTTAAGTGAGGAGCAGAACTAGAATTCTTCTCCTCGAGTCACTCTTCGCTGTGTTGGTGTCTTCATTATTTACTTAATAGACTTTGCCACCATGTGCAATTATCTACTTTGTCTTTCCTTTTTCTTCCACCAAAACTCAAGCTTTTCAGCCGTAGAGTCTATTTCCATGTTTTCTTTGTTGCATTCCGGCCTGTCATGTAGCGCCTGCCACACACACAAAAGACACTTCTCACTGAAACAGTCAGTACTTGCTGAAAGAATGAATGACTATCGATCCCAAAGCCACATCTGGGGCCGCGATACACATGAGAGACTTTTCTGTTCTAAGGGCGGATGTTCAGGTTTTAATGTAGATGATGATGTCGGTTGCTAAATGGAGAAGTGAGGTAATTTCATAAGAATTTTATGTGACCATTCAGTGTCTTGAATTATTGAGTCTCAAGAACGCAGTGTGGAAATGTGACTTAATTATGGCTATCATACATTTGAGGGAAACTGTAATGAGAGGGGTGACCAGCTGTTCCCCATCTGCACTGAGGGAAAAGGCTTACATCAAAAGCTCAAAAAGGAAGTTGGTCTCAGAAAGGACCGGAAGACACGGGGGCACTTTGTTGACATGCTATCAAGAATCTGTTTTCCACGTGTTTTTCGTTCACTGCATCTCTCTATGCTGTCAGATGATGTGCCCCACAACCTGACTCTTCTTTCTGATCCTCAATAGCCTTGAAGCATCCAGGGCTAAATTACCAAGAACACACTTCCCAGACCATGGCCATCCCTGAGACGGGTACCACTCAGGGGATGAATTCTGGAGGCTCTTGTACCAGCCAGTAAGATGGGAGATCATTGGTTCTATCAGCCAGGCGATTTGCAATTTGTGACAAAGTAAGGGACTTGCTTGAATATCATTAGGCTGTATACCTTGGCTGAGTTTAATTTTCTTAATGCCTCTGTACATCTCGTGTTTCATAATAATACCAGGGAAGAGATGTAATCTTCCAAAATGATGATCAATTCTGAAACGGACGATTAGTTGAATCAAATATCCAAAACTGTAATTGATTATACAAGACAGAAATATCATCTTCTCTGGCATTCTCATTTTCACCTTGTAGGACGGCATTCTGTGTTTTATTTGGTCTGAGCTAATCAATGAGGGCATTGCATAAACCTTTCCTTGACATGAACCCAACATTGTTTCTCATGTATCTTCAATTCATGTTTTTGGGTGCCCACTATACTTTAGGCTACTTCAGGTGGCACTTTATTTTATTATTTTAAAATATATTTTATTGATTTTTTACAGAGAGGAAGGGAGAAGGGTAGAGAGCTAGAAACATTGATGAGAGAGAAACATTGATCAACTGCCTCCTGCACACCCCCTACTGGGGATGTGCCCGCAACCAAGGTACATGCCCTGGACCGGAATCAAACCTGGGACCCTTCAGTCTGACACTCAATCCACTTAGTCAAACCAGTTAGGGCTCAGGTGGCATGTTAGGTGACCAGCAATAAAGGCGACATATCTGCAAAGTTGAAAGCAGAAGCTCAGTCCCAGCTCTGGTTGCTCACAGAGGCCACACCCTCATAAACATCATGTGACTATAAAATATTTCCAAAGTGATTCACAGGTGAAGGAAATGGAGTGCCATCTGCTCGTTCCAGGTAGGAGAGTCTCTAGTGGAGTGTTTTAAGAACATGGTTCTGGCCGGTTCAAATCCTGCCTCTTCCAGTTATTTGCTTTATGACTGAACAAGTTACTTAACATTTTTTAAAATATATTTTTATTGATTTTTTTACAGAGAGGAAGGGAGAGAGATAGAAAGTCAGAGAAACATCGATGAGAGAGAGACATCGATCAGCCGCCTCCTGCACGCCCCACAGTGGAGATGTGCCCGCAACCAGGATACATGCCCTTGACCGGAATCGAACCTGGGACCTTTCAGTCCGCAGGCCAACGCTCTATCCACTGAGCCAAACCGGTCTCGGCTACTTAACATTTTTTTAAAGCACAATTTCTTAGCCTTCTGAGTTGGGATAATAATAGAAATGCTTTACCGGGTTGTTGTGAGATGAAATGTTCTCTCTCTGGGTATGTATACACCTGCTCTTACAAAAGAGGTTGGCAAGCTACTTTGTAGGCCAAATTCAGCCAGCCGTCTGTTTTTAGATGGGCCAGACATAGATTTAAAGATTGGAAAAAATAACTTGAAATATATTTTTTGATACATGAAAGTTGTATGAAATTCAGTGCCCATTTACTCGATGCCCATAACTAACACAGCCATGTTCGTTTGCGCATGCATTTATTGTCTATAGCTGCCTTCCCTCGCAAAGGCAGGGTTGTGTAGTTGTGACAAAGTCTCAAAACCTAAAATATTTATTACCTGGCCATTTACAGAAAAAAAAAATTGTCCAACTCTGGTTTATAATACCGTCTGACATAAAGTGAAATCTGTAAGTTGTTTCCATTATGGTTAACCATTTTCTAGATTAAACAATTATTTGGCTTAAACTTTTACCTGAACACCTCTTCATTTTAGAAACTAAATGTGGCGAATTACAGAGTATTCACATGAGCCCTGGCTGGGAAGTTGGTTAGAGCATCATCCCAATATGCAGGTTCGATCCCCAGTCATATGAGAAGCAACCAATGAATGCATGGATGAGTGGAACAACAAATTGATGTTTCTCTCTCTCTCTCTCTCTCAAATAAAAAAAAAAAAGAGGATTCGTGTGGTTGTGAATTATAAGCATATATCTGATTCAGATGCCTGTCTCTTCGTTGTATCTTAGAATTTCAGCAAGAATGACTATATCTCAAACCATTGGTCTAGGCAGGTGAACCTCTGAAGCTTCGTGGATCAAAATAAATTTGGCAACTGATCTAAATGGTATGATTACAGCCTCACAGAAAATAGTTGTAAAATGTTCATGGCGCCGAAACCGGTTTGGCTCAGTGGATAGAGCGTCAGCCTGTGGACTGAAAGGTCCCAGGTTTGATTCCGGTCAAAGGCATGTACCTTGGTTGCGGGCACATCCCCAGTAGGGGATGTGCAAGAAGCAGGTAATCGATGGCTCTCTCTCATTGATGTTTCTAACTCTATCCCTTTCCCTTCCTCTCTGTAAAAAAATCAATAAAATATATTTCATAAAATGTTCATGGAAACTCATGGGTTTTGTCCATCAAAATCCCCTCCTTTCAGCCCACCCAAGGGAAAGGAATTATCTGAGAGAATACCTGAGCACTGCGCACAGAGAGGCGTTAGGATTACACCCCTGGGGCAGACCCAATTATCAACCGGATCAGGATCCGGCTCAAACCCAGTGTGATGCTAGGCCAGCATGAACTCTGGTGCAAGGTCTCTCTAATTGAAGGCCCATTGATACCACAAAGTGTTCCATATGCCATTATTTCAAAGTCTGCGAGGAAGTGTTTCTTTAGGAGGTGACTCACTCGTTCTGCTATTACTTATTCATGTGTAGACTTTGTCTGTAAATTGCTTCACTTACAGCTTTGGGGCGCCTCATTCTGAAGCTCTCTTGAAAATCAATAACACCCCTCTTCTGAGGGAAACCCTTGGCAAAGCCGGCTGTGGTGGCTTTTGTGATCCTCCTCGGCATTAATTATTCATGGTTATTTATTGAATAATTCAGCATGGTATGCGATAATTTTAGAATTCCCTACCATGTTACGGAGAAGTGAGGACTTTCCGGGCCATCCGTTGGCTCATGCCAAATGAAGCTGTTATCGGGGAGCGCACACCATCGGTAAGAAGGTGACAGTCAGGTTTCAGGGCTTCATTAAATAAAATAAAGGGGATTTGGATCTTCCATGGTGTTCCAGGAGAACGGGGAGCTTATTTCGATTCGAACTGTACTGTAAGAAAAGGGGTGTTACCGGTATGATGTTCAGGCAAGACTTTGAGAAGGAAAAAAAGAAGCGACACTTTCTCGTGTGATAAAATGCCAATAAAATGATAGAGTGAAACAACTTTCCTCTATAGTTAAATGACATAAACATTTCCCACAAGGTAGTCTCTCTGCCTTCTAATTTTTTTTTGTTTTAAATTTCAACTCACACAAAAACCCAAGTGATTTCTTTAAGTATTTGTTTTTGTTATTTTTAATTATTTCTGTGTCATCACTCAGTTTTATCCCATGATTTATTTCTCTGTTCTGACACAGCTTTATATTAACTGTCTTTCTGATGTTTATGGATCTTTGTAACTTCATAACCCTACCAATTAAATAATATATAAACCAATAATAAGCTGCAACATCACCTCAGCTCTTTGATGTAAAAAAACTAGCAAATACTTTCTTGAAAAACGCAGATAGCATTTATTTTTAAAAAAATATACCCATTAGAATAGAAATATTACTATATCTTATTATATACCACAAACAACCGAATATAGTATCAGCTTATAATTGAAAGATTACATCAAGGCAATATTTAGTAACCTATTAAAATTTACTATAATTTATAACGTACTTGATAAACTGGTTATTGTTTAAAGACCACGATAAAAGACCTGGAGGAGAGTACCAGACAGATTTCATATGTACATAATTAATAACTATACAGATCACAGAGAGGATGCTTAAAATCGGTCCTGTATGGCCCTAGTTGGGTAGCTCAGTTGGTTAGATAGTCCTGATCTGCCAAGGTTGCAGCTTCGATCCCCGGGGTAAGTAGGGCACATACAAGACCTAAATATTGTGGAACAAATTTATATTTATTAAGGAAGTGACATAGTTAACTCTTGCAAGGGCAAACCGGATTTCCAAAATAAATCATCTGTGTGTCCCCCCCCCCACCCCCCCCCTCCGCCTATGAAACTTTAAAAATCACCGCCCTCTGTGGTAGAAGGGACAGATTTTTACCCCAGCCAGCTTAGATGCCGTACAAGACTGATTTATTTGTACTGACTGATTTAAGAGAGAGAATATTGATTTGTTTTTCCACTTTTTACATATTCATTCTTTTATTCTTGTGGTGCTATTGTCATGACTGGGGAGGGCGCTGCTATTCAACTCCAGTGAGTAGAGGTTAAGGATGCTGCTAAACCATCTTATAATACCCCTGCCAGCCCCTGTGACGGGGATTTATCTGCTCCAAGAAATAAGTGACTCTATTGAGGACCCCCGGCCTAGAATGATGGGAAGGGACAGGCGGAGGAGGAAAGCTTGAGAACCACTGTGACAACCCTAGAGCCGAGCAACTGCATTGTAGGTGATGATACTTTTGAAATATACCACCCACCAGCTGTCTAATTCAGTGATCCCATTGGATTGAACATCTAGATCAGCGATTCTCAACCTGTGGGTCGCGACCCCCTTGGGGGTCAAACGACCCTTTCACAGGGGTCGCCTAAGACCATCGGAAGATGCAGATATTTACATCACGATGCATCACAGTAGCAACATGTCATGGTTGGGGGTCACCACCCCATGAGGAACTGTATGCAAGGGTCTCGGCCTTAGGAAGGTTGAGAACCACTGATCTAGATAAAGCTTCGTAAAGGCACAATGAATGAATAAATCATTAGTGTCCAGTGTTCGTAAGAGACAGAGGGTGCCCAACCTTCAGTGTGCTCTTCTCCCCCTTTCCTCATTGGAAGCACAATCAGTGTCCCCAAGTTTGACCTCAGCCCTGGTTCCTGGCCGCATAATTTGCAACGATTATCGAAGCCGTAAAACAGAGGTAACGATATAGCTTCCCTCGCCATTGTTGTGAGAACGAAATGAGAATGTTCAATACCCAGACGCTGTCCTGCGCAATCGCTGAATAAATGGCGGGTATTAATCAGGAAAGATCACATCACGCTCCAGAAGGAGGTGTCCCGGGGCGCCCGTGGCCCCATAAATTACAGAATCATTATATCTCACGCGGAGACGGCCATGGAAATGATTACCTCTTCTGATGGAGAGCGATGTGGCGAATTACTTTTGCTTCAGCCGTTGGATGGATGAGTTATGCGTGAAAAGCCCCGGAATGCTAAGTGTTTTGATAAGATTTGTTCCGGGTAAGGAATGGGCCGGCATCAATGAGCTCAGTCCGAAAAGATTACCCTCAAAACTTGCTGATGTGCAGGTCTGCCGGGGTAGTGACAGGTCATAAAGCTCCTGAGAGACACAGGGGCCCTGGGCGTATAAAAGGCACGGTCCCCGGGCCTCTGGGAGTGCAGCTCGGTGCGGGGCTGGCGCTGCTACAATGCTATGCCTCGCCTCATGTGTCCTTGTATGGGTGGTGCTGGACATGGACCTGAGTTCGGATGAAGGTAAGAATGATCAGTGGTGGTTATGACGCTATTACCGGGCCAGGACCAGAGGGTGGTGATGGGTCAAAAGTTTGGAATAAGCTCCAGTGTCCGAACTCTGTGCCTGAGAGCAGTGTGACCTTGAGGAGATAAACGTTACGTCTGTACAATAGCCATGTTGATGCTACCTGCTGCCCCCCTGTTTTGATTAAATTGGGTGGTTTATGAGAAGCACTTTGTATAGGGCCTGGAACCATGAACATTGTCATCATCATCAACATCATCATCATCATCATCATCATCATTATCATCATCATCACCCTTTATCATTTTTACCCTCCTCCCTTAAAAGCTTTCTGTTGTTGAAGTAATTTGAACCACTTAACTTTTTAGCTTTGTTTAAAGGAAGAATGTTTATGTAGTTCTTCTGTATTTTTTTTCTAACTTCAACATTATTAAGTTGCTGGATTAATGAGTCTATTTTATTTAAGTTTTCCCATTATAGGAGTTTTCTCACTGTTTGGAGAGAACAGAGGATCTGTCTGTCGGTGGGCTTTCCCATTTGTAATGATGAAATCTGATAATTAATATCTATCGCATCTCTCCTCATTAAAGAACCTGTCTTACTTTTTTGCCATTATCTACTTCTCTTTCCTCCTTTTGTAGAATTCATTCGGCAAACAGTATTCAGACTGCATGTGGCTTTAGAAGAGCTTGCATACTTACAGCGTGGACATGTATGAACTGAGGTTCTTCTTGGTTTGTCTGACTTTGCAGAAAGTGGGAGATGGGATAGATCAGTGGTCGGCAAACTGCGGCTCACGAGCCGTACTGCGGTTGGCCGCTCTGTTGACTAATGAGTTTGCCAATCACTGGGATAGATGGTAGCAGAAAGCAACTCACAAAAAGCCCAAGCTCACCATGTGTCCATGAAAACGTTCCTGTGTTTGTATGTGATATCAGCTCGTAAGGTAAAAATGACCTACAGGCAGACACTTCCTGTTCTCCTAACCATGACAGGTATAATGAGTTAATTATGACATTCATCGGCCTCAGAGTACGTTTCAATTCATAGTGGGAACAGTCACTATCCATTGATTAATCCAGCCAGCTTAATGAAATCTCTTCCTCATGTCCACTTGTACAGAGATCCAAAAATGCCAGCATGCACTCTAAGAAAACCAGCAGAAGTAATTTAAAATACAGTGGTACCTCGAGACACGAGTTTAATTAGTTCCGTAACCTTGAGGCGTGGGAAACTATGAGACGCTTGAGTCTCGGTAAACTGGTGGGTCGTGTGCAGCCGGCCGATCCACGCGATGACTCCTATCTCAAATGCTTGTATTTCAAAGCAAAAATAGCTCACTCGACGGCTCATATCTCAAAAATCTCGTATGTTAGGGCACTCGTATCTCGAGGTACCACTGTATTTGGGTCGGATCTAAACATTACCTGCAAAAGCTTAGCGGAAAGAGATAACTCAACAGAAACTTCTATAAGGAAGCCATTAGCTTGTTGGAATTGTTATCAACAAGCGCAAACACTGGTGTGATGGGATGCTAGAGCATCAATTAGCTGGTGATCAGATGAGAGCATCTGAGGACACACAGTTTTGAGAAACATACCACAGATATGAAAAAAAAATCCACCTTTATGACATCTGAATTTAGTAGATTTGATGGCTAATATTAATAATAATCAAGGATGTCTAATGACCTCCAGTTTATCCCTAGACACTGCATTCACTCATTTCTCCCACTCCCCCTACTCTCCACCCATCAAAAGGGAGAGATGGGGCCAAGACTGGTTTGACTCAGTGGCTAGAGCGTCGGCCTGCGGACTGAAAGGTCCCAGGTTACGATTCCGGTTGGGGGCATGTACCTTGGTTTCGGGCACAATTCCAGTAGGAGGCGTGCAGGAGGCGGCTGATCAATGTCTCTCTCTCACGGATGTTTCTGACTTTCTATCCCTCTCCCTTCCTCTCTGTAAGAAATCAATAAAATATATTTTTTTAAAAAAGGGAGAGATGGGTTACAAAAACCAAGCCACAGTTACTTGTATTTGTCTGAAAAGGAAAGATAGTCCTGGCTTTTCTAAGGATGCAACAATACCTAACATAAAGACAGTGCAGAGGAGTGTCTGCACTTGAGGTTGATTTTATTGTTTGGCTGGTTTTTGTTTGTTTGTTTGTTTGTTTTTAGCTGCCGTCTCGTATCTGCTCTTTTGTTTTATGAACTTGGTCGTTGGGTCCTTGCTGTGCAGTGCTCCCGAACAAGCAGTGGGTTTAGCATCCTCTGGGCCCTCCTGCCCGGGCCGCGGTGCCTTTGATTAGGGATGTGCCGGGCTCACACCGAGGCTCGAGACCGCGTGTAGCTACTCCCCCGCTGAGCCCACAGTGCTGCAGCTTATTAGTGTCTCCTCATGGGATAATCATGAAAACATACTTCCCGACTGTCTGTAGATGTCAGGCAACTACAGTGATTATTTTTCATCGTACACTTTCTCACTTAATCCTTAGAACAATCCTGTGAGAATCGGTACTGTTCAGTCCCGCTTCTCGATGTATAAATTAGAGATTGAACCGGATCTTGGGGATTCGCCTCTAAAAGTTGAGGCAATAAAATCTGATGATAGGAAACTCTTATTCTTCTCACATTTCTAGTAGGTCACACGAAATGCTAGAAGATAAGTCTTTAAAAATCTCTACCACCAACATCTTGAGGCCTAAGAGCGTTGTAGAACCTGCTTTATGCCTTTCCCTTAATTTTAAAATAAAAAAAATGATGACTTTAAGGGAATAATATATTTCTCTAAAGAGTGTTTTGTAAGGAGACTTCAGAATTCAGGCATCTTCTGTAGCCTCAGGTTCATTATTCTAAATGAAAAGTGAAAAGACACATAGCAAAGCAATTATTTTTAAAAAAGCAAAAATGGTAGCAAAAGTTTAAATCTGAATCCATTGTCAAAGATATAGTAATATGAATTTACTCTGAATACTCAATTTGAAAGGTAGGTTTATTCTTTCCAACAAATGATAGAGAAGATAGATTTTGGTAAGCTCTATATTAATACGTATTCTAAATACACACACGCTCATATGCGCATGAGATAGTGTTATCTAACTCAATCTTAGATGAGTCCCACCAGCAGGACAATGAGGGGGTAGTTGGCTCCATTTGATGGGGACGAGACGGGTTCAGAGAGGTTATGTAACCTTGGACAAGCGTCTCAGTCATTCACCTTTTCATTTATTCACTCTGTCTTTCCTTCAACAACACAATAATATGACAATGAAGAAGTAGAGAAGAAACCAGAGCGAATGGTCCCACTGCATTTAAAGCACTATCTCCTTAAATGGTCACACCAACTACCAAAGACTCATATAACCCCTGTTCTCACTCCTGGCTTGCTTTTCCCTGGCTGTCTGTGTGCTTATGTGTGTGTGTGTGTGTGTGTGTGTGTGTGTGTGTAACTAGTTAATCTTCTTAAAGCCCCAGTTTCTTTCTCTCTGAGATGGGGTCAACACTGACTCCTCAGTCACCCCACATCGCTGGCTTTCTTAGACCCCGTGTCACCAACAGTCACCTCTGTATTTGTTCAGGCCCAGCAGAACCACCACATACTGGGCTCAGCGACATGACCAATAAACACTGTAAATACATACTTTTAACATGGTACAGTGAGCTTTGTGAGAGTTTCAGCAGAGAGCAGACAATTTTTTCTGTCTGAGAGAATTGTCACATCAGACTCAGCCCAGACTCAAATCTAGTTTTCAAAGAAGCTTTACAAATCTATCTATCTGTCTGTCTATCTATCTATCTATCTATCTATCTATCTATCATCTATCTTTCTATCTATTAATTATCTATCTATCTTATCTATCTATCTATCTATCTATCTATCTATCTATCTATCCTCTCTCTAAATATATTACACTACTTATCTAGCTCCTAAGCACAATATTCTCAAGCTACTATGGAAGGTTCCCTACAAATGCCTATTAATTTTAGCGCTAGCATATTTTTAAAATAGTCTTACATTTATATAAGCATACGGTGACAGGAGAAGATTTGACTCTGGACGGTGGACACATGGGGAAATATACAGATCTTGTAACATAGAAACCCACACCTGAAACCAAATATGTTCATGTTGACCACTGTCATCCCAATCAATTTAAGAAATAAAAAAAGTCACAGCCGAAACCGGTTTGGCTCAGTGGATAGAGCGTTGGCCTGCGGACTGAGGGGTCCCGGGTTCGATTCCGATTGGGGGCATGTGTCTTGGTTGTGGGCGCATCCCCAGTGGGGGGTGTGCAGGAGGCGGCTGATCGATGTCTCTCTCTCTCTCATCGATGTTTCTAACTGTCTATCCCTCTCCCTTCCTCTCTGTAAAAATCAATAATATATATATATTTTTTTAAAAAAATCACAAAAGCAATTAATCGCTCTGCAGATAAAACACCGGTACTTATGAATGCGGGAATATGGAACTTCATTTTTGACCAAATCTTGTTTGTCAAAGGAAGCTACATACATGAACAGGCAATTGTAAAGAGTGAGGTGGAGGATCAGACACAGAAACCTAGCGACAACTGAGAGGTTGTGTGTGTTTTTTTGGTGAACACGTGAGAATGCATAAAAAAAAAAGTGCATGCCTGATGCCTCCTGCAGGGAAGGCACACAGCGAGTCTGCGGTCTCTGTAGGATGCTGATGGTGATGCTTTGTTTTCATTAATGTCTCCCGAATAGACACGCACAGTGTCTACACAGAAGCAAATACTAACAATGGCGCCGAACACTGATGCATCATTAAGGATGAATGCAGAATTTTCAAGGGAAAATTCCCGACAGAGGATGCATGTCATCGAAACACCTTCTGGGACCCGTGGCGGGCCTGGTTGCTCTAAGCCATTTGAAAGGGAGCCTGCAAACCCTGGGCAGGGTAATTACGCCATGGAAAACAATTCTTGTTAAGAAGCTGCCTTATTAGCTTCCAAGTGGCCTTCCTGTCCCTGGTTTCTAGCGTTTTAGGGTAGTTTTCTGCCGAAGAAACTTTTAAATACCGTTGACACATTGATGAAAGGGCTTTATGCAAAGGCCAGCAGCCCTTCAGCAGGCATTTGTAATGTTGATGAAAAGCAAGTGCTAGTTGCTATTTCGATGTGTGTCCCTTAGAAATAGTCAACAAGCTTGTCAAGTCCTTGAGGAAAGCGCTCTTGCATAAAAAAAAAATACAAGTACGGATGCAAAAAGAGCAAAAAGAGTGATCTTTAGAAATGGGGTTTGCGGTTTGCTTTATAAAATTAAATCTCTACTTATCCCAAAAGTGTATTACTACATTCGTCTATAGCATTGGCATTTTAATAGGAGATTTATGATCTTGTTGGTGTGTATTTAAAATAAGTAGTATAGGAGGGATACATGAATATACCACTGTGTATTCATTCATTTGCCACTTGATGAGATTTTAGTTTTTTTCCTTCTTTTGGCTACCATGAATAATGTTGTTATAAATATTCATGTGCATGCGCATGTATGCGTGTGTGTG